>AWOL01S0070171.1:3503-32292 GCA_000715115.1 Nicotiana otophora | reverse complement strand
GGATCGGGTTGCACGCCGCAACAGACTTATTAAAAAGTCCATATTGGAGGATCGGGTTGCACGGCGCAACTGACTTATTAAAAAGTCTATATTGGAGGATTGGGTTGCACGCCACAACAGACTTACTAAAAGTCAATATTTGGGGGATCGGATTGCATGCCGCAATAAACGTATTTAAAAGTCAATATTGGGGGATCGGATTGCACGCCGCAACAGACTTATTTAAAAGTCTATATATACTGGATTGAAATATATATATGACAGACTTGATTAAAAGGAATATATTGGGAGAGCGTGTTGCACGCTGCAACAGAATTGAATGTAAATATATTGTGAGAGAGGGTTGCACACTGCAACAAAATTGATGGAAATGATAATTGGTTATGACTACTGAATTGGCTTCAATTATTATAAATGAGTTACCTGATTTATTTCTATTATTTGTTGTTGTTACTAATATTGCGTACAAGTTAATGTAATTGAACCGCCTTAGCCTCGTCACTACTTCGTTGAGGTTAGCCTCAGCACTTACCAGTACATGGGGTCAGTTGTACTGATACTACATTCTGCACTTCTTGTGCAGATTTCAGAATTGGTCCCAGCGGAGTACCATAGACTTGCTCAGATTTCAGCTACTCAGAGGAGACTTGAGGTATAACTGCACGGTGTTCGCAGTTCTGAAGTCCCCGTCTACTTTACTTTAGTTATGTGTTTGTTTCCAGACAGCTTTATTTTATTCAAACCTTTATTTGTATTATTCTAGAAGCTCGTGCATTTGTGACACTAATTCTGGGATGGTATCTAGACACCGTTGTTTTTAAGGATTATTCACTACATTTCAGACTTTACTTCCGCATTTGTTCTTTGTTATTAATAAATTTAAAAACTGTTTTAAAAATGGATGATATTTTTCTAACGTTGGCTTGCCTAGCAAGTGAAATGTTAGGCGCCATTACGGTCCGAAAGTGGGAATTTCGGGTCGTGACACATTTTGATCAAAAAGTAGAATTTGAGATAAGGTAAGTCACTTGTCTAACCTTGTAAGAGGGAATTTACCTCATAGGTGATTTAAACTGATGATTTTTGCTAATTGTGGGGGCTACGTGACGAGAGTTCTTGCATAGCTACTAATTATCCTATGTCCGGGTAGTTTAGGACTCAATTCATAAATTACTTGTGATAATTGTATCCTTTCTTTGATTAAAATATTTGTAGTATATTGCAAATTGTTAGAGGAAATAGTAAAAGATCGAAACTTCACATACTTGAAATCTGTGTAAATCATTTAACTCTTAATATAAATTGTGCATCCCTATGTGTTAGCTTTATAATAACTCCTCATTCCGGAGGTTCATGAGAAAATGTCCTCCTTTCTTGCAGAACGCCTCAACAGTATAGATGCATCTATGGATCCTGTCGCAGGTCCCTCAGTAGTGTACACGACACTCTAAATAGAGCCGAACGACCTCGGCAGGAATCGTGCCTAATAATAATAATTTCACGATACCTTGATATTTTATTGCAGCTTGTGAAGAAAATTGATAAATGGAAATTATTGAGATCTGAAAACAATTAATTCTGCTCGTTAAGGAAATTATTGTTGTTCATGTAAATCATGTTTAATTAAATATTTCTATTTTTAATATCATTGACCCATAGTGAGTGTCAAAGTCGACCTCTCGTCACAACTTCTTCAAGATTAGGCTTGATACTTACTCGGTACACGTTGTTTATGTACTCATGCTACGCTTGCTGCACTTTTGTGTAGGACCTGAGACATGTGCTATATGTGGACCTATCGGTGCGTACCCACACTATCCTGAGGCTTATTGGTGAGCTGCCTTTCTGAGACGTTCTGCAACAACTAGTGCCTCTCCTTGTATTTGAACTCTATCAATTTTATTTCGGACAATATTTAGAATATTTGTATAATCTACTAGATGCTCATACACTTGTGACACCAGGTCTTGGCACAAACACTAGTAGAATTGTGGATTTTATTATTTTTCTTGATTTTTATTTAATCGGATAATTCATAATTTCTTTTTAGTTATTGCAAGTAAGAAGAGCTTAATTACCTCAGAAATGTTTTAAAAGAATAAATGTATGTTTAATTCACTAGTTGGCTTGCCTAGCTGTGACGTTGGGAGCCATCATGACCTATAGGTGAAATTGGGTTATGCCAGCATGGTATCAGAGCACTAGGTTCACGTAGATCTCACAAGTTAGAGTCTTGTGGGATGATTGTACTTATCCTCGAGAGGCTATACAGTGATAGAAAAACTACCTTTCTTCATCTCCCATCATGCAAATGGTGTAGTAGTAAATATATTTTTTTATTCTCTCACAGATGGTGAGAACACGCTCTAATGAGGTTCCAGACCATGGAAGAGCTACTCCCCCAGTTGTTAAAGGTCGAGGGAGTGCTCCATCCAGTGGTAGGGAATGAGGATGTCCCATAATTGTTCCAGTTATGCCACCGGTGGGTCCACAATTATTTTAGGATTGGTTGGTATGTTTGGTTGAGGTCCTGGGGGCCTCGGGTGTATGTCGGATGCTTAACGGGAAGAAATTTGGACTTAGGAAAATCTGGTGCATTGCTGGTTCTGGTGTTTCGCACCTGCGGCGGAGAGTCCACAGGTGCGGAATCGTAGGTGTGCTTGGGAGTTCGCAAATGTGAAAATGGACAGGGAATGCTGGGCTCGCAGGTGCGGCTGGTCGTCCGCAGAAGCAGAGCCGCATATGCGGCCCAGGGTTCGCAGATACGGACCTAGCCCAATAAGTGACTTCCGCACCTGCATTGACTTTTCCGCAGGTGCGGGACCGCAGATGCGGCCCCATGAGCGCAGATGCAGAAATCGTTGGGCAGAAAAGGGATTTCGAGGGTTTGAAATTTCATAACACAAAATTTGATTTGGAGCTCGGTGGGAGACAATTGCTCGAGGGATTTTGAAGGAGAACTATTGGGTAATGAATTCTAACTCTATTTTGATCATAATACAATAATCTATTGTTGTTTTCCTAGTCTAATTAAGTAATTTGAGGGTAAAAGTTTGGAACTGGGGGAAAAGGTTCCCCAATTGAAAATCTGAGATTTGAATAGGAATTTGACGCCGGATTTAGATGATTTTTGTTCGAGTGAACTCGTGAGTGAATGGGTGTTCATAATTTGTAATTTTTACCCGATTCTAAGACATGGGCCCGGGGAGACGTTTTTGGCATTTTTCCTAATTTCACGCTTTAGCTTCGAAATATTAGCTAAATTAGTTACTTGTAGTTATATTTACATTATGCAATTAATTTGAATAGATTCTGGCCATTTGGAGTCGGATACTCATGGAAAGAACGTGATATCGAGTTGATTTGAGCGGTTCAAGGTAAGTGGCTTGCCTAACCTTGTGTTGGGGACTTTCCCCTTAGGATATCTTGATACTATTTGGTGTGTGGGCGCCGTGTATGTGAGGTGACGAGTGCGTACATGGGCTGTTATTTCAAAATTCATGTTTATTCTTTTTTAAAAATCATAAATTGTTTTCTCTTATTAAATTGCACTAATATGTTTAATTGTTTAGTTTAGACTAGAAATGTATGCTTACGTGTTTTAACTGCCTATTTGACATTATGTGTGCCATGCTTAGTTAAATCCCTATTTTCCTTATCCTTGATAAGTGTAAACTGTATAATTCGAGGCCATACCTGTCATGTTATCTTGCATTGAATATTAAAATTGGGACTACAGACGTATTCCGGGAGATCCACAGCACTGCATATTTACTTTGGGACTACGGACGTATTCCGGGAGATCCCCCAGTACTGCATATTTACTTTGGGACTACGGACGTATTCCGAAAGATCCCATTATACTGCATATTCATTCGGAACTACGGGACGGTATCCTGGGAGATTCCCCATTGTGTTTTCTTTGTTCTGAGTCGAGGACTCCCTTAACTGCTACATTTTTGAGAATATCTTTAACTGTGTTACAGAAAATTTTACTTATATCTTTTACTGTTTAATTTATTATATTTACTCCGGTAGGGCCTTGACATGACCTCGTCACTACTCGATGGAGGTTAAGCTTGGCACTTACTGGGTACCATTGTGGTGTACTCATGCCCTTTCCTGTACATGTTTTCGTGTGCAGATCCTGGTACGAGCTATCAGCCTTGGGATTAATGCGTGCTGCTGATTCAAGGAGACTTCAAGGTACTTCTGCTTGCGTCCGCAGATCTTCGTAGTCTCGTTCTACTCCCTCGCCTAGAGACTTTCTTTATTATCTTCAGACTTTTGTATAGAGCTACATAGATTATAGCAGTTTGTGACTTAGTGATATTCCGGGTCTTGGAAAATTATTTTGTATATGCTGTTTATCTTTAAGATGTTGTGTTTTCTTTACATTTTTCGTAGTATTAGGTTTACCTAGTCATAAAGACTAGGTGCCATCACGACACTTTACGAAGGGTTAAATTGGGTCGTGACACAAAGTCTACCCCATGAGACTCCAATATCCTCATGTTGTAATGTCTATCTCTACACCGATCAATGAAGTCATGGGGATCCTCATGTCGCTCTCCTCCAAAAACAGGAGGATGTAGCCTAGTCCATCTGTCCAATAGCTTATGTGGCTCGGCGGTCGTAGTTGCTCTGGGCTCAGGTGTAGCTGCTGCCACTGGCTGGGCTCCACCAATGGGTAATGCACCCTGGGTATGATATACCGCAGCTTCCTGTGCATGGGCCTGTGCAGCAGGGGTATGTGCTCTCCCGCCCGCGTAAGATGTGGTTGGGTCTGCCGGAAATAAACCGGCCTGAGTCATAGTGTCCATGAACCGCAGCATACGACCCATGACCTCCTGGAATACCGGTGCAGACATGAAATCCACTAGAGTTGGCTCTCCTACGGGCACCTCTCCATGTTCCTCAATAATAGGATCCTCTGTTGGTCCAGACCGTCCTCAGCTACGGAGATCCGGAGTTTTCTTGGCTTGGCGGGGTATTATCACTAATTTGTAGATGGTTTCTCTTCTATTGCTGCACCTATGACCAAATTGACCCAGAATGGTTCTCCTTTCAGGTGGACCGAGTAATGTGAGAAGAGCTTTCAAAAGCTCAAGACAACTTTAACTAAAACCCTAGTATTGTTATTGCCTACATGGTCAGGGTCTCGTAATGTGTATTGTGATGCATCGCGCATTGGTCTCGGTGCAGTATTGACGCAAGATAGTAGGGTGATTTCCTATGCATCGAGAGAGTTAAAGGTACATGAGAAGAATTATCCGGTCCATGACCTTGAGTTAGCAGCTATTATTCATCCCATGAATATTTGGCGGCATTATTTGTACGGTGTCCATTGTGAGGTTTATACCAATCACCGGAGTCTAAAACATCTATTTAAACAGAAGGATCTTAACTTGCGACAACGGAGGTGGTTAGAGTTACTTAAGGATTATGATATCACCACTATCTATCACCCCGAGAAAGCCAATGTAGTGGATGATTCCTTGAGTCGTAAGGCGGAGAGTTTGGGCAGCTTAGCATATTTACCGGTAGCAGAGAGGCCTTTAGCCTTGGACGTTCATGCCTTGGACAACCAAATTGGTAGATTGGATGTTTTCGAGCCGAGCCGAGTTTTGTCTTGTGTGGTTTCTCAGGCTTCTCTTTATGATCGTATCTAAGAACGTCAGTATGATGACCGCATCTGCTTGTCCTTAAGGACACGGTTCAGCACGGTGATGCCAAGGAAGTCACTATTATAGATGACTGTATATTATGGATGCAGGGCAGGATGTGTGTACCCAATGTAGATGACTTGTGTGAGTTGATTTTCCAGGAAGCTCATAGTTCATGGTACTCTATTCATACGGGTGTTGCAAAGATGTATCAGGACTTGAGATAATACTATTGGTGGAGGCGGATGAAGAAAGACATAGTGGAGTATGTAGCTTGGTGCCGAAATTGTCAGCAAGTGAAGTGTGAGCATCAGCGACCGGGTGGATTGCTTCAAAAGTTAGAGATTCCAGGATGGAAATGGAAGAAGATCACTATGGATTTCGTTGTTGGGCGTCCACATACTCAGAAGAAGCTCGATGCAGTTTGGGTGATTATGGATAGATTGACCAAGTCAGCTCATTTCATTTATGTGGTTACTACTTAATCTTCGGAGCAGCTGGCTCAGCTTTACATTCGCGATATTGTCAGGATTCATGGCATATCGGTATCTATCATCTTTGATCGGTGTACACAGTTTACATTACGGTTCTGGAGAGTCGTACAGCGTGTGTTAGGTACTAGGTTAGAGTTGAGCACAACTTTTCACCCTCAGATGGACAGACATTCCTAACGCACTTTTCAAATATTGGAAGATATGCTTCATGCGTGTGTTATGGAATTTGGGGGTGCTTGGGATCGGTTCTTTCCACTTTTGGAGTTTGCTTACAACAACAACTACCAGGCAAGTATTCATATGGCTCCGTATGAGGCCTTATATGGGAGGCGGTGCCGGTTTCCAATGGGTTGGTTCGAGCCGGGCGAGGCTAGACTATTGGGTACGGATTTGGTTCAGTATGCCTTAGATAACGTTAAATTGATTCAGGATCTACTTCATAAAAACCACTCTAGACAGTAGAATTATGCGTATCGGAAGGTTCATGATGTTCCACTCATAGTCGTTGAGTGGGGCTTTCTTCGGGTTTCACCTATGAAGGGTGTTATGAGATTCGGGAAGAAGGGTAAGTTGAGACCTAGGTATATTTGGCCTTTTGAAACTCTTAAGAGGGTTGAAGAGGTGGCTTACAGACTTGCACTACCATCTAGCCTCACTGCAGTTCATCTAGTGTTCCATGATCCATGCTTCGGAAGTATCACGGCGATCCATATCATGTGTTAGACTTCAGCTCAATCCAGTTGGACAATGATCTATCTTATGTTGATGAACTAGTGGTCATTCTGGACAGATATGTCAGAAAGTTAAGATCGAAGAGCATTTCTTTAGTAAAACTATAGGGGAGGGGTCATCCGTTCGAAGAGGCGACTTGGGAGACCGAGCATGATATGCGCAATTGTTATCCTCGTCTTTTCACCACTCCAAGTATAATTCTAAACTCGTTCAAGGATGAACGTTTGTTTAAGAGCGGGAGGATGTAATGACCCGGTCAGTCGTTTTGAGAATTGTAACCCCGTTCCCCTATTTACTACTCATTTGGAACTTTATAGTTGTTATATCATTTGTCGGTGTAGTCGGTTCGAGTCCGGAGAGATTTTGGAATGAATTGAGACACTTAGTCTCAAGGTTGAAAGCTTAAGATGAAATGGTTGACCGGATGTTGACTTATATTTAAACGACCCCGAAATAAAATTCCGATGATTCCAATAGTTCTAAATGGTGATTTTGGACTTAGAAGCATGCCCGGAAAAGGATTTGGAAGTCCATAGTTAAACTAGGATTGAAATGACTAAAATAGAAATTTAAGTTTGAAAGTTTGATCGGGGAATTGACTTTTTGATATCGGGGTCGGAATCTAATTCTGAAAGTTTGAATAAGTGAGTTATGTCATTTATGACTTCTGTGCAAAATTTAAGGTCAATCGGACTTGATTTTATTGGTTTCGACATCGATTGTACAAATTAACAATTCTTAGGTTTCATTAAGCTTGAATTGGAGTATGATTCGTGATTTTAGCGTTGTTTCTTATGCTTTGAGGTTTCGACTAAGTTCATATAATATTTTAGTACATTTTTGTGTATTTGGTCGAGGTCCCGAGGCCTCGGGTGAGTTTCAGTTGGCTAATGAACTAACTTTTGGACTTGGAACCTTGCTGCAATTTTTCTAATACGCTACATGGTATCATTGATCGCGTTCGCGAGAGGAGAACTGGAGGAAGGTGAAGTTTTTGTGCTTTGCATTCGCAAAGCAAGGT
This sequence comes from Nicotiana otophora, assembly GCA_000715115.1. Classification (NCBI taxonomy): domain Eukaryota; kingdom Viridiplantae; phylum Streptophyta; class Magnoliopsida; order Solanales; family Solanaceae; genus Nicotiana; species Nicotiana otophora. The sequence goes on along the minus strand of AWOL01S0070171.1, from coordinate 24,379 downwards.
ACGCATTCGCGAAGGGGATTGGGTCAGTGTGTATCACAAATGCGAGGAGGCTGTCTCGTTCGCGAAGAAGAGAGAGGGCTGGGGGTGGACACATGCGTTGGCCAATGCGTTTGCAAAGGCCTATGGGCACTGGTCATCGCATTTGCATGTGATCCCTCGCGTTCACGAAATGGAATGTTTGGGAAGCACATTTTTGTATTTCGCGAACACGAGGCAAGGGTCGCGTTCATGAAAAAGAAACCATTGGAGAGAAACTTTAAGTTCTGAAGAGGCGATGTTCAGGGGATTTTCAAGGAAAACAACGGGGTAAGTGTTCTTAACTCAATTCTGGTCAAATTACCCAAATCCATGGTTATTTTTAACATTTATTTGGTGATTTAAGTTGGAAGATTTATCAAAACCTCTTGGTTTATATTGAATATTTGAGGGTCGAGTTGATGCTGGAATTTAGTAATTTTGGTATGGTTGGACTTGTGGTTGAATGGACGTTCATATTTTGTAACTTTTGTCGGGTTCCAAAATTTTGTTGAGTTAAATTTCGGATTTTGTTGAAAAATTTGTATTTTCATATGGAATAAATTCCAATAATTTGTATTGATAAAATCGAATTAATTGTGACTAGAAACGAGGCTTTCGGAGGCCAATTCACGAGGTAAAGGCATAGCAGAGACAAGAATTACACAAGCCAAGGTAAGTGACTTGTCTAACCTTGTGTGGGTGAAATTCCCCTTAGGATTGGTATTGATATGATAATTGTGATGTGTTGAAAGTCTTGTACATGAGGTGACGAGTTTATACAAGGGCTAAATGTGGAAAACTCTGGTTTTAAATTGTGTATATCTCTGTTATACATTAATTAAATTATTTTATCCGGTTATATTCATCATCATTGATATAGTTTTATATTTTAAATTTGCGTGACATTTTTGCTGTTAATTGTTTTACCTGTTTAGTTGAAACTTTGTTTGTTTTATTAAGGCAAGGCATTAAATTTGTGAAATATTATTTTTGTTGAGATATTCATTTTCGAATATTTTGTGAGATTTTGTATTCATTTTGATTGAGCCGTGAGCTCCTTATTGTGGAAATAATGTTGTTGTTGATTTATTTTGGCAAGCTAAAATATTTGGGCACTTGAGGTACAAATTGTGATATATTGTGATATTGATACGCATGCGGCGATATAAGGTATGGGTGTTGAAATGCATGCGGTGAGATAAGGGTGGATTGATACACGTGGCTAGTAGGGGAACTACTAGAAGTCATGTGGTGTGGTAAGAGTGGCTAAAACTCGGGATGCTATTTCGGGAAAATGTTTTCTTTAAATTTATATGTGAAGGCTCCCGCAGTGATATAAGGAAATGAGATATTGTGAATTTATTTATGATTTGGAACTACGAGGTTATACCTCGGGAGTGCCCTTATTGATATTTCTTTATGGATACATTTGCCTTTGGTTATTTTGTGTTTTCCTTAAAGTTGTAAATTTCTATTTTCCTTCCGCTAGGTATTATTTTCCCCTATTCCGTGTAGTTAAATTGTGACATACTACTTACTTGATTCGTTCCATTTTTCATTTTATTCTTATTATATCATTAAACTTTTCACCCTGTCTTTTATTATTCCAGTAGGGCCTGACCTGACCTCATAACTACTCTACCGAGGTTAGGCATGGCACTTACCTGTACCGATATGGTGTACTCATACTACGCTTCTGCACCTCTTTTTGTGCAGATCTAGATATTTCCTATCAGACTAGGTATCAATGAACTAGTGGTACGAAGATACTTCAAGGTACTTCTGTCAGCGTCCGCAGACCTTGGAGTCCCCTTATATCCTTATTATGTTTCTTTCCTTATTCTTTTTAGACTTTAATGTATAAAGACACTTAGAATAAATTCATAAATTTTGGGAGTTGAAATTATTTGAATTGCAGTTTCATTTATTTCATATTTCTATTATGTTATTACGCATTGATAGGCTTACCTAGTCTTAGAGACTAGGTGCCATCACGACATCCTACGGAGGGAATTTGGGGTCGTGACAGGCAGATTCGAAAGTTGAGATCAAAGAATATAGCTTCATTGAAAGTACAGTGGAGAGGCCAGCCAGTCGGAAAAGCTACTTGGGAGACTGAGTGGGAGATACGGGGAAACTATCCACACCTATTTGAGACTATAGGTATGATTCTAAACCCGTTCAAGGACGAACGTTTGTTTAAGAGTGGGAGAATGGAATGACCCGACCGGTCATTTTGAGTATTACAACTTTGTTCCCCCATTTACTGTTCATTTTGTGCTTTACAGTTTTTATGTGACTTGTCGGGGTAATTGGTTCGGGTCCGGTGAGGTTTCGAAATGAATTGAGACACTTAGTCTCAAAGATGAAAGCTTAAGTTGAAATAATTGACCGGATGTTGTCTTATGTGTAAATGACCTCGTAATAGAGTTTTGATGATTCCAGTAGCTCAGTATGGTGATTTGAGACATAGGATTGTGTCCGGAAAATTATTTGGAAGCTCATAGTTAAATTAGGCTTGAAATGTCAAAAATAGGAAGTTTAAGTTTGGAAGTTTGACCGGGGAGTTGACTTTTTGATATCAGGGTCAGAATCCGATTCTGGAAATTGGAATTGGTATGTTATGTCATTTATGACTTGTGTGCAAAATTTGAGATCAATCTGACATGATTTGATAGGTTTCGGCATCGAATGTATAAGTTGAAATTTCGTAGTTTCATTAAGCTTGAATTGGGGTATGATTCGTGTTTTTAGCGTTATTTGATATGATTTGAGGCCTCGACTATGTTCGTATGATGTTTTGGGACTTATTGGTATATTTGATTGAGGTCCTGGGGGCCTAGAGTGAGTTTCAGATGGTTAACGGATCAAATTTGGACTTAGAACAAAGCTGGAAATTTGCTGCCTACTGATGCAATCGCACCTGCGAAAATTATCTCGTAGGTGCGAGCTCACAGAAGCGAGCCTGGGAGCGCAGAAGAGACATTGGTTTGGAAAAGGGCTGGGATCACAGATGCGCGTGGTTGATCGCAGAATCTGACTCTTGTCCGTAGGAGCGAAGGAGGCGCAGAAGCGAAAGAAATATCACAGAAGTGGTTGCGCAAAAGCAGTCAAAATTGCGCAAATGCAAAACAACTGGTAGTGTTAAAACAAGGGATTCCAAGGTTCTCTCATTTTTGTACTTCAAACACACAGTTTGGAACAATTTTTCAGAGGGAATTCACGAGAAAACTTGAGTTAAGTCACTTGTGATCATAGTTAGTCAATAATATTGAATTACCATTTAGTATTTTGACTAGATTACGTGTTTTTGTGGTGAAATTGCAGGATTTGAATCTAGGGATTTGAAAATAAGATTTGAGAATTTGAAGGTCGAGTTGATGTCAAAATTTGGTAAATTTTGTATGGTTGAACTCGTGGTTGAATGGGCGTTCATATTTTGTAACTTTTGTCGGGTTCCGAGATATGGGCCCCACTGACGATTTTGAGTTGAATTTCAGATTTTGTTGGAAAATTAGTATTTTCATATGGAATTAGTTCCTATAATTTGTGTTGAATGTATTGAATTAATTGTGACTAGATTCAAGGAGTTCGGAGGTCGATTCGCGAGGCAAATGCATATTGGAATAAAGAATTACACGATTCAAGGTAAGTAACAATTCTAAACATGGTTTTGAGGGTTTATACCCCTAAACTACGTGTTATGTGAATTGTATGGAGGTGACACACATGCTAGGTGACGGGCGCGTGGGTGTGCGCCATAGAAATTGTGACTTAAATAAATTATGTGGAGTTGTATAATTAAAGAATCATGTCATTATCCACATATCCTCTACGTGTTAGAGCAAATTGAGTTGAGACTCAAGTTGAAGATCATGTTTAGGCTACGTGCCGATATATTGGACCCACAAGGTCGTGTTGCTTTTAAATTATTTGTTTGAATTGTAATTGTCTTTACTCGTCACATCCATTATTTGTATATCATATCTCAGTCTCTGTTGTCATTCATTGATACATCATATCATCCTGTCGGGTTGATTTTCATGTCATTGAGAGCCCGAGAGACTAGAGATTTTGAGTGATATTATATGAATCGGGCTGCACGTCGCAGCAAGTTTTATTTATTTATGGAAAAGGGCCAAAAATGCCCTTGAACTATTTGAAATAGCTCAAAAATGCCCTCCGTTTGTTTGTGGTACCACAAATATCCCTGTCGTCAATATTTTGAATCACAAATGCCCTTAAACCGTTAGTCTTGCCATTGAAGGTAACATGACAGTCCAACTGGGCTAGATTTGCTTACATGGCCATCCACCTAAGCAATCCAACATGGAAAAATTATTTTTTTAGAAAAATTATTTTTCCGGAGATTTTTTTAAAATACAAAATCAACACTTATTCCGAAAAAAGTAAAACAGTTCCGGAAAAATTATTATTATTTCAGAAAGTTTTATACTTTTTTTCGAAAATAAGTGTTGATTTTGTATTTTAAGAACAAACCCGGAAAAATATTTTTTTCTGAAAAAATAATTTTGCCATGTTGGATTGCTTAGGTGGATCGCCATGTAAGCAAATCTAGCCCAGTTGGACTGCCATGTCGCCCTCAATGGCAAGACTAACGGTTTAAGGACATGCATTTGTGGTCCAAAATATAGACGGCATGGATAGTTTTGGTACCAAAAACAAACTGAGGGAATTTTTGAGCTATTTTAAATAGTTCAAGGGCATTGTTGGCCCTTTTTCGATTTATTTTTGCTTGGATCTGTCTATTATAGAGCTTGGGCTGAAGGAGCACCTCTGGAGTCTTCACCTCCACAGTGAGCGCATTTCATTTATATTGAGGGATGGATCTTCCCTTGATATGGATCTTGTCCGAATCATTTATATATTGGGGATGGATCTTCCCTAGTGCTGGATTAGCCTTATACAGTACTGATTGACTGGCTATCAGTTGATGTGTATATATACGGTATGGATCTTCCCTGTGCTTGATTAGCCATATACAGTACTGGGTGATTGTGTATTTTGATATTGTGAGTGCACGAGGTTTCCACTGAGGTGCATCACATACAACATGTAACATCGGCATCTAGATATAGAGATGCCATATTCATCATATCATTCATAATTTATCTATTTTAATTGTACTGAGTTTAAATGTTGAGCTTGAAAGCATGCCTATATATTTGTACTGTTATTTCTATATTGGATTGTACCTGTGGAACTCGTCACTACTTTCAGTCCAAAAGTTAGTCTTGTTACTTATTGAGTACATGGGGTCCGTTGTATTCATACTACACTCTGTACTACGTGTGCAGATCCAGGTACTTCCTGACACGACGATTGCTAGTTTTTGGGAGATTATCTGTTGGAGACTATCGAGGTAGCTGCTTGACGTCTTCAGGCCTTGACTCTCTTTCCTTTCAGTTATTTGTATTGTTCTACATTTTCGGACAATGTTTGTATTAGTGAGACTATGTAATCATTTAAATGCTCATGCACTCAGTGACATCGGGTTTTGGGAGTGTATTTATATCAGTATGTGAGGGATTTTCTATTAATTATAAATATTATATTTTCCAACTTAAAAGAAATTGTGGTTTATTAAGGCTGTCGGCTTGCCTAGTACTGAGATAGGCGTCATCACGACATGCGAATTTTGGGTCGTGGCAATTTTGATTCTTAATACCATACTAGCATTTTTAATTTGTGTTCTAACGCTCTTTTTATGGTATAAATTTATGTATCCTAAGATAGTTTTTTAACTTGAATAAGAATTTTACTCATATGATGAATTTAAAAAATTATTTAATTCGATTCTCTTGCTAAATAATTAATTAAAAATTTAAATATTTAGTTTTAGCATAAAAAATAATTTATTCTATGTTGATTCAGATCTTAATGTTAGTTCATCTCTTGTTTTGAATATTTAATCTTAATTATAATTTTATCCACTATAAATTGTTTTTAAAAGAATAAAAGATTGATATGACTTTTCACTTTTAGATCTTTATATTTGTAGAATCATTAGTGGTATGGACTCTTACCAACCATTTTTCTTTCTCTTTCTCACACATTTATATTCTTAAATATTTTCTTAGTTGTTGTTTAATAATTGGGTATTTTTCATTATTACCCAAAAAATTGATAAACATATATTATTTGAGTAGGAAAATAGTTCAAATATAATATAAATTTATATTGCCGTAGGGGTATTGTTTCTCAATTCAACTCTTTATGCAGTCCATTTAATATTACATTTATGTTTTTTTCGTATTGGACATTATGGAGTGGTAATGTATTGCCAATACGGAGGATTCTTATGAAACTGATTTTATTAAACCTTCCTACATATTTTTAATTTAATAGATAAAATTTTATTAATTTTAAATATTAAAAATTAGCAAAGAAGGTATTGTAGTCCAAAATATAGGTTATTGCAGTTATGTCATTTCCCTATGAATTCTTCTGCTTAATATTTTAGGGCTATTTTTGTATATTAATATTGTATTTATGCTTTTATAATAAAATAGGCTCTCCTTTTACTAAATGGATTGGGACAATATAATATATTTTCAAATTAAATTAGTAATAGGACATTATAATACGTTTTCGAATTAAATTAGTAATATGAATTTGTAAGAAGTATATCCTAAGAGTAATAGAATTACATGACTAAAGATATTTACTTATTCAATTTTATATGAATTAGACTGCCCGAAAGTAATTGTAATAATAGGATTTCTAAAGGTCATCGTGTAGGATTCCTAACATGTAGTATTATGTGCTAACATTAATAGGATTATAGGACTTATATCCACAATTCCGGTTATGTTCTTTTATTATGAGTTATTATGCTAAATATTACAAGATTATTTCTGTAAACTGGCATTGTATTCATGTGTAATGACCCGACCGGTCGTTTTGAACATTTATGCTCCTTTCAACTACTTGAAGTCTTAAATAACTTCCTAGGATGTATTATGACTTGTGTGAATTGTCGGTTTTGGTTTTAAGGTATTTCAGAGTTAGCTTGGAAGAATGAATTTCATGTTGGAAACTTAAGTTGAAATAGTTGAACGAATGTTGACTTATGTGTAAACGACCCCAGAATAGAGTTTTTATGATTCCAATAGCTCCATGTGGTTATTTTGGACTTAGGAGCGTGTCCGAAAATTTATTTGGAGGTCGGTAGAGGAATTAGCCTTGAAATAGCGAAAGTTGAATTTTTGGGAAGTTTGACCGGTGAGTTGACGTTTTGATATCGGAGTCAGAATTCAGATCTTAAACTTTTCATAGATCTGTTATGTCATTTATGATTTTTGTGCAAAATATGAGGTCAATCGAAATTGATTTGATATGTTTCGGCGCAAAATATAGAAGTTGGAAGATTTGTAAACTCATAATTCGATTCGTTGCGCGATTCGTAATTTCGGCGTTGTATGACATGTTTTGAAGCATCAACTATGTTTATATTGTGTTTTGGGACATGTTAGTACATTTGGTTAAGGTCCCGAGGGACTCGGGTGGATTTCGGAAGATTAACGGAATAGATTTCGGACAAAAGGAGCTGCTGGAAAGTTTTCTGCTGCAGAAGCTGTTTTTGGACAGTAACTTGTGCAATCGCATAGCTGATTTTGGAAGCTTATATCTCGAAATCTATAGGGAATCTGAACATTATCAAAACATGAAAGTTGTAGCCCTTTGATTATAATTTCCGAAAGGTTAAACCATTCATCATTTAGACATTTGTACATAAAGTTAGGGCTGATGGAATGAAGGTTGGTAAAGCCGTTTCGTCATACATTCTGATGCTTGGAGCCGACTTTGGCAGCTTATATATCAAAATCTATAAGGAATCTGAAAATTATCAAAACATGACAGTTGTAGACCTTTGATTATAGTTTCAAGAAATATAAATCATTCATTATTTGAATATTTGTACAGAAAGTTATGGTCGACTTAATAAAGGCTGATAGCAGTTTATATTTGCCCGAAAATCAAGCAACGTCACATTTGACACATGCAACTTGCCTGGGCAGAATACTTAAAAACGGTTGTTAGTCACTTTTACTCATTTTTGCGTTTTGAGTCTCGAATTTGGGCGATTCCAAAGGGATTTTTCACGACTTCAACTTGGGTAAGTGTCCTATATCCAAAAGTGATTATATTTCATAAATCCATAGTTATATGCATCATTTATTTCGGATTTAAATAGAAGAAATTAAGATTTTTGAAAAACTTTTCAAGAATAAAAATTTTAGATTTGGAGGTCGAGTTGTTATCGAAATTTGATGAAATTGGTATGGGTGGACTCGTAATTGAATGGGTTGTCAAATTTTGTGAGTTTTGTCATATTCCGAGACGTGGGCCCCATGGCCGATTTTTGAGTAAAATTTAGGATTTATATGAAATATTTGTATTTTCTTATGAAATTAATTCCAATAATTTTATTGACAGAATCGAATTATTGTGGATAGATTCGAGGCGTTTGGAGGCCAATTCACGAGGCAAAGGCTTAGCGGAATAAGAATTCCACGGTTTGAGGTAAGTAACAGTTTTAAATCTGGTCCTGAGGGTATGAAACCCCAGATTGGTGTGTCATATAATTTTGGAGGTGACATGCATTCTAGGTGACGAGCGTGTGGGCATGCACCGAGGGGATTGTGACTTGGTCCGTCCCGTGAAACTGTAAAGTTGAATAACTAATTGTTGGTTATATGCTCTCTATGTGTTGTAGAAATTTGACAGTAAATCATGTTATAAATCATGTTTAGATTATGTGTTGGCACTGTAGGGACCCACAGAGGTCGTGTACATATTGAGTTATCTGCTAAATTATTGTTTTGTACTCAGTCACAGTTTACTTGTTATTTTATCTCAGTCTTTATTGTTCATTATTGATGCATCGTATCAATGTTGTTTAGGCTGATTTCATGATTATTGAGAGCCCGAGAGATGGGAGAGATTTATGCCTGAGTGAGGCCGAGAGCCTGATTGTGAGATATTATACTATAGCACATGAGTTGTCCGTACAGTACGTGAGTTGTCTGTGCGGACCCTTATATTATACTATAGCACGTGAGTTGTCCGTGCAACACGTGAGTTGTCCGTGCGGATTCTTATATTGTACTATAGCACGTGAGTTGTCCGTGAGGATCCAGATATTATATTATAGCACGTGAGTTGTCCGTGTAGCACGTGAGTTGTCCGTGCGGATCCAGATATTTATACTTTGGCACGTTAGTTGTCCATGCAGATTATAGCGCTTGGGTTGTAGGAGCCCCTCCGGAGGTTGTACACCCCCATTGAGCGTGGGTACCCATTAAGTGTGAGTGCTGAGGGCTGAGAGTCGAGTGGTTGAGCTATTGTGACGAGTTGAGTAACTGTTGCCCTGAGAGGATGTACTTGTTTTTCATTTGTTGTTGCACTTAGTTGCTATATATCATTGTTGTGAAATTCTCTGAAAGGTGTTATGTCTGGATTACATGAACTTTAACTGTATAAAACTGATTTGACTTAAACTGCTGGAAATGAAAGTATGTCTACTCTCTGCTGGAATTGCTGAAAATGAACTGTAACTGTGTAGCTCGTCACTATCTTCAGTTCCTTATTTATTATTGTTACTTGCTGAGTTGGTTGTACTCATACTACGCCATGCACTTCGTGTGCAGATCTAATTGTTCCCGGACATAGCGGGTGTTGAATCTTTTGGACAGTTGATTTTTTGGAGATTCAGAGGTAGTTATCGTATTTCGCAGACCTTGCCTCTCCTTTCATATCTCCTTGTTTACTGTATTTGGTCTCAGACTATTATAGACCGTACTTTCCAGACTTGTATTCATATTAGATGCTCATGTACTCGGTGACACTGAGTTTTGGGAGTATTTATATTTGTACTTGTGAGATTTCTTCCGCTGAATTTAATCATTATGTTTTCAAATTTAAAAGATATGTGATTTGTTGATATTGTCGGCTTGCCTAGTGTTGAGATAGGCGTCATCACGATGGGTCAGGTTTTGGGTCATTACAAGTTGGTACCAGAGCCTTAGGTGACATAGATCTCACGAGTCATGAGCAGGTTTAGTAGAGTCTTGCGGATCGGTACAGAGATGTTTGTACTTATCTTCGAGAGGCTACCAAAACCTTAGAAAATTTTCACTTTCTTGTATTCTATCGTGCGGAATTGATTCAGCTTGAAACATAACTCTTTGAATTCCTTCCACATATTCGTGTGCGCATGTGAGCGCTCAGTATCAGTTGTGCATTGCTGGCTTGTGATTCCATGAATGAGGTTTGAGATGTGTATTTTGTGTTTTGGTAATGGGCCAGTCTGGAGGACTTGAGGCCAGGGTTAGACCGCAACTTAAGCTTGGTAGCTTCAGTTGTAACGTGTACATTTGGACTGGATGAGCAGTAGAAGTGACTGTATGATGAGTATGATGTGAATGTGGCATATGTCCGGTGGGTTGAATGAGACGAATAAAGTGTACTTGTGACTCAAGAGTCTGCTATTGGGTACTTGATACATGTTTTGATGTGATGTACAGTCTTGAGTTGTGAGTGCATTGAGGGATCTGTCATATTGTTTAATTGTGTAGCGAAGTAGATTTTCATGTCGTGTTGATGAGTTCAAACTCAGAAATATTATGTGATTCTATGGTATTTGTGGGTGCGAAAGGGTATAGAAAGATGCTAATTTGAGTCTAAGCAGGTGGGTTATCTCCTGCAGAATAATCTACGTAGGTGTGCTCCTTACAATGTTGAGTGGAGAGTTTGTTTTCTACCATCGGGGTGTATGTTTTGAGATTTGAATTTGAATCGGGTTTAGAAAGTTGACTTGATTGTCGTGAGAATAAATACGAACTTAGCGGATGATTGAGGTATTTTATGATGGGTGTTGCATAAGCTTGAGAAGAATTTTCGTTGAACTGACTGTAGTATTATGGCAGTAATAAAGTATGGGTATTATGAGTTATCGAGCGTTTTGTTCTAGGGCTTTGAGCCAAGTGGGGGAGTCTTCTATTGACAATTCAATTTCATGGATATTTGTTAAATTTTAGTTTTGGTTTGAGGCATACTTGTGGTTTAGTTATGACTTATAGAGGTGGAGATCGAGGATGACTCGGGTAAGTAAATTCCTGGACATGGGCTACATTGCACTTTATGAAAATATGAAAACTATGGAATGATTAAGTTGTTATTTTGAAGTATGTAGTGCACACAAAGTATAAATTTGATTGGTCGTGTTAAGGCAGGGGTTACTTATTTGAGTGTTGATTGTGCTAAAGAAGCACAGGTGTTTTGGCCCGTTTGGGGTGGAGTAAATTAGATTTGAGTAGAGTGGATGGCTCTCGAGAGGGTTCTAATGGATTCTAAATGTATATGTTAAAATTGAAAAAATTTCGAATTTGTATATCACTAGAATCAGTTACTTACATTGGATGGTATCGGGGCATGCGGTAATTCTGTTTGACAATGGATTCTATATTTCAGTATAAGAAAGGAAAGAGAAATAATTTTAAATTCGCATAAGGTATTTTCAGAGTGAGTGTTACGGTTGGGGTAATTATGGAGGTGCTTAAAAAGAATACAATGGCTTATGGGCCTTAGGGCGATGTGGTTTTATGTTAGGATGTCTTAGCTTTGGGTAAGGATAGAAGTGTTTGACAAGGAGAAATATCAACTTGAGGGTAATTCAGAAGAAACTCGGACAAAATAGGACAAATGGGTAACATGTTGGATCAGTATGGTAATGGTATGCTCGGTTCTTTTGGTTCTTATGTTGAGGTGGGGCTTTACGGTGTTTTGTGGCAATACTCTCAGATTTGGCAACCTGTGTGGTTTGGTGGAGTTAGAGGAATTCAATTTTGATATATGCAAATGGATTTCAAAGTGTTCATGATGGTTTTTACCATAGTTTGAACCAGATATTTTCTATCGGTGTATGGAACATGTTGTGTATTGTGATTCCTCCAGGAAAGAAGCAAGAGAGAGGTTTCTAACTAATAGGGTATGTAATTTGCTGGTGACATAGAGTTTATAATGAGATTCTTGTGCCTTTCACATGATAGATGTGGTGTGTTGTGCGGGATTTAACTTTACATGCACAAGGTGACAGTTCATTCTTGAAAGGAAGATCACGAATTTTGGACAGAATGGTCAATTTCAGATAATTAGATTAATATTATAACTGCTCGGTAATCCCTGAGAAGGGTGCGCATTTCAAAAGGCGCATTGTGTTTTGACTTACGGATGTTCATTAGTATTGCAGTACTCACCTGGTTGATAGACTGCTGATATTCAAATTATTGCTATGTGGCACGGAAGAATTATGAAAGTATTCATTATGGGAAGATCATGAATGGAAGATGTGTTAGTCATTCTAGTGCTGGAGTTGGGATCAGTTATGGTGATTCATGTATTTGATGAATTTGGAGACTGGGAGTTCTCAGAAGTATATTGTTTCGGGTTGCGGTCTGTTTGAGGTGAGTATTTTATTTTAACTCAGTGGAGGCACTAGTTGCGTTAATTATTTGTGATAGCTATGCGCTATAAGTGTGCATATATGTGAGGTGTGAACCAATGTGCGGGGATCGGGGTAAGTATTCATACTCGAAAGAATGCTTAGGCTATGATATGCCTAGAGTTGACTGTTAAGCATAAAGTTATAACATTTCTCGTGTTCGTACCTTTGTTGAGAACTATCTTGGCTACATTTGATGTTACAAAGAGGCTAATTCCCCTAAATAAATGGGGCAGTTACTATTTCTATGTTAACTTGCCGATTTGAAGTGTGATAGCAGACATTACACATCCTTATGTTATGGCGTGTTATTTATACCAGTCCAGGATCATGAGAATCTTATTTCATTATCATATACATGTGTACTTGTTTAATTGCTCCTATATGATATGCTGGGACTGGAGGCATGTGACTATGCCAGGCGATTTATATTATTGGCACGTGAGTTGTCTGTGCCGTGGGTGGGATTCGATTTTTATGATAATTTTTTCTGATTTATTAATTTTCTTCCTCTACAATTGTGCATATGCGCCTACGGTTATCCTCTTCACAAAATTTGAGGAGTTGGTTGTAACATTGCTGTTGTGGTGGTGCTTGTTGACCTTGAAATACGGTTCTCTTCCTTGAGACATCTCCCATATTTGGGTACACGGATTGCGCAGTTGTAGCTTGAGTTATATTGAAGTGGCGTATCTGTGGGATAGTTGTGTTTAATAATATAATGTCATTAGACCTAGAATGGGTACTATCAGGTTTGATTACGGTATATTCAGGGGGTAATATTGAAAGCCGGCTTAGAAAGTGATTATGGTTTTGGTTGGGGCGAGAGAGCTCCATGACTTGTTGCTCTGATAAGGGGTCATGAGATTTTTGCATGTNTTTCTTTTATTATCAGCAGTGTACGAAGATTTTGGAACGAGGTTTGGCTTGATGTGAGGTTTAATACTTGTACTTGGTTGGTTTGGAGTAATTACTGTGATCGGGAATGGTGCTGCGAGCATGTGAGTTTTGTAGTATGCAATGTGATTATATCTGGGGTTATGGCTATGACTTGATACAGCTTGTTCAGAATTATACGGTGTGTGAGATTTAGATCTTGGAAAGAATTTTGGGTGTTAGAAATTGGGCTCCAAGTTTTGGGCTAAGGTTAAATTAATGATTTTCAGTGGTGTTATGTTGTCAGGCCTATATAGAATTGGGAGACGTGGGATCACCCCCAGGTATGTGCATGGTAAGTAGGAACAATGATTTAAAGGGTTAGGAACAACTCTTGGCACGTTCGAGGACGAACGTATGTTTAAGTGGGGGAGATTGTAACGACTCGCCCGGTCGTTTTGAGAATTTACTCTCCTTTCAACTATTTGAAGTCTTGAATAACTTCCTACGAGGTATTATGACTTGTGTGAATTGTCGGATTTGGTTTTAAGGTATTTCGAAGTTAGCTTGGAAGAATGAATTTCATGTTGGAAGCTTAAGTTGAAATAGTTGACCGAATATTGACTTATGTGTAAACGACCCCGGAATAGAGTTTTGATGATTCTAATAGCTCTGTATGGTTATTTTGTACTTAGGATCATGTCCGAAAAATTATTTGGAGGTCGGTAGAGAAATTAGGTTTGAAATGCCGAAAGTTGAATTTTAGGGAAATTTGACCGGGGAGTTAACTTTTTGATATTGGAGTCAGAATTCAGTTCTGAAAAGTTTTATAGATCCTTTATGTCNTTGGAGTTGGAATTCAGTTCTTAAACGTTTTTTTGATCCGTTATGTTATTTATGACTTGTGTGCAAAATTTTAGGTCAATCGGAATTGATTGGATATGTTTCGGCGCAAAATATAAAAGTTGAAAGATTTGAAAACTCATAATTCGATTCGATGCACTATTCATAATTTCGGCGTTGTTTGGCATGGTTTTAAGCCTCAACTAAGTTCGTATTGTATTTTGGGATATGTTGGTATATTTGGTTAAATTTCTGAAAGCCTCGGGTGGATTTAGGAAGGTTAACGGAATGCATTTCGGACAAAAGAAGCTGCTGGAAACTTTTCTTCTGCAGAAGCTGTTTTTGGACAGCAACTGGTGCAATCGCAGAGCTGATTTTGGAAGCTTATATATCGAAATCTATAAGGAATCTGAAAATTATCAAATCATGAAAGTTGTACCCCTTTGATTATAGTTTCCAGAAAGTGAAACCATTCATCATATGGACATTTGTACAGAACGTTATGGTCGACTGAATGAAGGCTGGCAAAGCAATTTTGCTAGAAATTCGGATGCGTGGAGCCGACTTTGGCAGTTTATATATCGAAATCTGTAAGGAATCGGAAATTTATCAAAACATAAAAGTTGTAGCCCTTTGATTATAGTTTTCAGAAAGGTAAACCATTTATCATTTGGACATTTATACAGAAAGGTATGATCGACTAAATGAAGGCTAGTAGCAGTTTATATTTGCCCGAAGATCAGGCAAAGTCGCATTTCACACGTGCGACTTGCCTCAACAGAATACTTAAAAACGGGAGTTAGCCATTTTTACTCATTTTTGAATTTTGAGTCTTGGATGTGGGCGATGCCAAAGGAATATTTCATGACTTCAACTTGGCTAAGTGTCTTATATCCAAAAGTGATTATATATCATAAATTCATAGTTATATGCATCATTTATTTTGAATTTAAATGAAAGAAATCAAGATTTTTGCAAAACATTTCAAGAACGAAAATTTAAGATTTGGATGTCGAGTTGTTATCGAAATTTGATAAAATTAGTGGACTAGCAATTGAATGGATTGTCGGATTTTGTGAGTTTTGTCAGATTCCGAGACGTTGGCCCAACATGCCATTTTTGAGTTAAACTTTGGATTTTTATGGAAAATTTACATTTTCTTATGGAAATAATTTCAATAAATTTTATTGACTGAATCGAATTATTGTGACTAGATTCGAGGCGTTTGGAGGCCAATTCATGAGGCAAAGACTTAGCAGAATAAGAATTTCATGGTTTAAGATAAGTAACAGTTTTAAATCTGGTCCCGAGGGTATGAAACTCGGATTTTTGTGTCATATAATTTTGGAGGTGACACACATGCTAGGTGACGGGCGTGTGAGCGTGCACCGAGGGGATTGTGACTTGGTCCGTCCCGTAAAACTGTAAAGTTGAATAACTAGTTGTTGGCTATATGCTCTCTATGTGTTGTAGAAATTTGACTGTAAATCATGTTAGAAATCATGTTTAGATTATGTGTTGGCACTGTAGGGACCCACAGAGGTCGTGTTCATATTGAATTCTCTGCTAAATTGTTGTTTTGTACTCAGTCACACTATACTTATTGTTTTATCTTAGTCTCTATTGTTCATTATTGATGCATCATATCATTGTTGTTTGGGCTGATTTCATGATTATTGAGATCCCGAGAGACGGGAGAGATTTATGACTGAGTGAAGCCGAGAGCCTGATTGTGAGATATTATACTATAGTATGTGAGTTATCCGTGCAGCATGTGAGTTGTCCGTGAGGATCCTTATATTATACTATAGCATGTGAGTTGT
The DNA here is from genome assembly GCA_000715115.1 of Nicotiana otophora. Lineage (NCBI taxonomy): Eukaryota > Viridiplantae > Streptophyta > Magnoliopsida > Solanales > Solanaceae > Nicotiana > Nicotiana otophora. Next base: position 8,293 of record AWOL01S0070171.1, on the reverse strand, counting down.
CCGTACGGATCCAGATATTATACAATAGTACGTGAGTTGTCAATATTTATACTTTGGCACGTGAGTTGTCCGTGCAGATTATAGCGCTTGGGCTGTAGGAGCCCATCTGGAGTCTGTACACCCCAGTGAGCACGGGTACCCATTGAGTGTTAGTACTGAGGGCTGAGAGCCGAGTGATTGAGCTGTTGTGACGAGTTGAGTAACTTTTGCCGTGAGAGGTTGTACTTGCTTTTCATTTGTTGTTGCACTTAGTTTCTATCTATCATTGGTGTGAAATTCTCTGAAAGATTTTATGTCGGGATTACATGAATTTGAACTGTATAAAACTGATTTGACTTAAACTGCTGGAATTGAAAGCATGTCTACTCTTTGCTGGAATTACTGAAAATGAACTGTAACTGTGTAGCTCGTCACTATCTTAAGTTCCTTATTTATTATTGTTACTTGATGAGTTGGTTGTACTCATATTACACCCTGCACTTCGTGTGCATATCCAGGTGTTCCCGGACATAGCGGGTGTTGAATCTTTTGCACAGTTGATTTTTTGGAGATTCAGAGGTAGTTGTTGTGTTTCGCAGACCTTGCCTCTCCTTCCCTATCTCCTTATTTACTATATTTGGTCTCAGACTATTATAGACCGTACTTTCTAGATTTGTATTCATAGTAGATGCTTATGTACTCAGTGACACCGGGTTTTGGGAGTTTTTATATTTGTACTTGTGAGATTGCTTCCGCTGAATTTAATCATTAAGTTTTCAAATTTAAAAGATATGTGGTTTATTGAGATTGTCGGCTTGCCTAGTATTGAGATAGGCGCCATCACGACGGGTTAGGTTTTGGGTCGTGACATCATACTTTTATAATAATATAGAAGATATAAATATAGATATAGATAGATATATTAAAGATACACTATTGTTGTTTGACGTTGAAGATAAGTGGGAACCGTGTTCAATTATTCATCTCTCTTTGACATGGCTCGGCTATGTTTTCTTTAGGATGAGCTTGTGGAGAGAATTGATGTTTGTCTATAATTATATATTTTTAGTGCAATACTTACCTTACATTTTAGGACTTTAATCCTGAACTATACTATGTTTGTGCTTAATTGAGTTTATTTTATGTGTAGGTACATTGGAGATAAAATTGGATCAAAGTAAATATTGAATGTGTAATGCATGCTCTAAAACAATAATATAAAAGAGACAAATCAAAAAGAAAACAAAAATGAACGAAAGAAAAAAGAAGAGGAAAAGAAAAAATGCAAAGAGTGAAAAAGAAGAGAACAAAAACGTGAATTCAAAGAAAGGGACAGAAGGAAAAAGAGGGCAAATGTTACGCAGCGAATTGAATCGAAGAATGAAGCAATCGACTGTTACGACCCAATTCTCCCTTCGTAAGACGTCATGAAGGTACATAGTCTCTACGACTAGGTAAGCCTAACAAGATACGGAAATAACAAAAATGAAAGTAAAACTTAACAACTATCTGCAACAGGTAACTAAATAACTGGTAACAATGCCACTTGGCATGCACAATAGCCTCGGGGTCGGAATCCAGTTTTGAAAATTTTTATAGGTCTGTTATGTCATTTATCACTTGTGTGCAAAATTATAGATCAATCGGACTTGATTTGATAAGTTTCGGCATCGAATGTAGAAGTTGGAAATTGATAGATTTTATTAGGCTTGAATTGGGGTGTGATTCGTGCTTTTAGCGTTGCTTGATGTGATTTGAGGCCTCAACTAAGTTTGTATAATGTTTTGGTACTTATTGATATATTTGGTTAAGGTCCCGGGGACCTCGGGTGAGTTTCACATGGTTGACGGATCAAATTTAGACTTAGAACAAAGCTGAAAATTTTGCTGCCTACTGATGCAATCGCACCTGCGAAAATTATCTCGCAGGTGCGAGCTCGAAGAAGCGAGCCTGGGTGCACAGAAGCGACATTGGCTTGGCATGGACTAGGATCGCAGATGTGCGTGGTTGACCACAGAAGCGGTTGCACACCTGCGGCACATCCATCGCAGAGGCGGAAATGGGAAGGGGCAGCAGGTTCCGCAGAAGCGACAGGTTCAGCTGCAGAAGTGAAGGCAGTAAAAGAGAAATCATAGATAAGGTTAAAAATTTAGCAGAAGCGGAACCTCTAGGCAGTGTACAAAAATAGAGGGATCCGATATTTTCTCATTTTTGGACATTTTCAACACTGGGTGAGGCGATGTTTTAGAGAGAATTCACGGGAAATCTTGAGGTAAGTCACTTTTTATCATTGTTAGTAAATAATATTGAATTATCATCAATTATTCCTACTAGATTACGTGTTTTTGAGATCTAATTATTTCAACTTGAGGATATTTATGGGATCGAGTTGCGTGTCGCAACAAGCCAGATTGGCTCTATATATATATATATTATTATATGGATCGGGGTTGCATGCCGCAATAGGCCTTATAGGGTTTATTATTATATGATCGGACTGCATGTCGTAGTAGGCCATATTGCCTTTATATAGTGCTTGGACTGAAAGAGCCCCTTCAGAGTCTGTACCCCCCACAGTGAGCGCAATTGATGTTTATAATTAGGATGGACTTCCTAGGGCATGGAGTTGTCTTGTTTATTTATTTATATTAGGGATGGATCTTCCATGGACATGGATCTTTCCCGAAGTATTTATACCAGTTGGGGCTGAATTGGCCTTATACAGTACTAAGTGACTCACTATCAGTTGATGTATATATTTATATATGGGATGGATCTTCCCTGGGCTGGATTGGCCATATACAGTACTGAGTGATTGAGTATTTTGAGATTGTGAGTACGCGAGATTTTCACTGAGGTGCATCACATACAGCATGTACATTGGCTTGTAGATATAGAGATGTCATATTCCTCACATCATTTAGAATTGATCTATTTCACTTGTACTGAGTTTAACTGTTGAACTTAAAAGCATGCCTACATTTCTATACAGTTATTGCTATACTAGACTGTACCTGATGAGCTCGTCACTACTTTCAGCCCAAAGGTTAGTCTTGTTACTTATTGAGGTTGTTGTACTCATACTACAATGTGCACCTCGTATGCAGATCCGGGTACTCCCGGATATGGCGGTTGTTAGATTTTGAAGTTTTATCTATTAGAGACTATCAAGGTAGCTACTTGGCGTCTGCATATCTTGACTCTCTTTCCTTTTAGTTGTTTGTACTGTTCTATATTTTTCAGACAATGTTTTATCATCCAGACTATGTTATTATTTAGATGCTCATGTACTCAGTGATACCGGGTTTTGGGAGTGTATTTATATCAGTATTGTGGGATTTTCTCTTAAATTTAAATATTACGTTTTCAAACTTAAAGAAAATTATGATTTATTAAGGTTGTTGACTTACCTAGTAAGGACATACGGATTTAGGGTCGTGACATTAGTACTTACTAAAATTTGCGGAGTATGCTTTGAAAACTCAAGAGCATCCATATTCCACTAGTACAAGTGTAACATTGATTTGACAAGAAAATGAAACCTACCAAATACACACCCACACATATTTTATAACAAACTTGAAGGTCACAAGGATTGAAAATTCCCTCATAACCACCTTCTCTATCCAAGCTACTTGCTGGAACAAGCATTTCTTGGCCTGTAACCACGTTTGCTTGCGTACTGGACCAGTTGTTCCAACTCCTTTTTATCAATCAGACCATCATCATTCCTATCAACACGGTAAAGGGCTCGGGCGGCTCGATATCCCGGAAAAATGGATCCTAGCTCCCGGAAAGCCGCCGTGAGTTCTTCTTTGGAAAGATAGCCATCGCGGTTTGTATCGTACGCCTTGAAAAAATTGGTCAGCTGCTCCTCGGTCAAAGGTATTTGACCGCAGTTACATTTTATGATGTTCCTAGGCCGAAATAAATAGAGCATGTTGTATTGTTTTGAGCTGAAAATTTTCAGAATAGAGAATGTTTTACGTTTTTTTGTGATTGAATGCTGATTCTGTAATGGATGAGTAATTAGACAAACTCAAGACTAGATACAAGCTGCTACTGTTGCACTAGGTGCAGAATTTTCTCGTGGAACTTTATTCCTATATTTTTCAACTAAATTAATTAATCCATAGAGTCATTGAGAATAGGAATTTGTAAGATGCCTATTCGAGTTTTCAGAATTTTCAAGTACTTCCCCTTTTCATATTTTGAGTAACAACTCATTTTTAATGAACTTTTAAAAATCAATTTTACCTTTTGTTGCGTTTTTTACTCATTGCTAATTTATAAGATAATGATAACTTAGATAGAGAAACCGAATACACCTTTGAATATTATATTAAAAGGTGATAGATATGCAAGTGTCACGCCCCAATTTCACATGTAGATCGTAATGGCGCCCAACACTACAGCTAGGCAAGCCAACTAATAAATTAAGCATACATTAATAAAATTTAAAACCAAGAAATTCCAAACCCTACCAATGTGTGTGCCAAGACCTGGTGTCACAAGTGCATGAGCATCTAGTAGATGATACAAAACCTCAAATTACTGTCTGAAATCAAATAGACAAAATGTAAATATAAGAAAAGACACTGGTAACTGCAGAACGGCTCAGAAAGGCAGCTCACCACTATGCCTCAGGATGACGTGGATATGTGATGATAGGTCCTCCACTAGTACCTGTCTCAAATCCTGCACAAAAAGTGCAGAAAGTGTAGTATGAGTACGTAAACAACATGTACTCAGTAAGTATCAAGCATAATCTCGAAGTGCTAGAGACGAGATGGCCGACTTTGACACTCACT
>AWOL01S0070163.1:0-24398 GCA_000715115.1 Nicotiana otophora | reverse complement strand
GGTACCTTACTCAACCGAGTACCAACGTAACGTATCTTTCTTATTACATTATCATATAAACGTGACATACAGGCCTAATAGGCCAACATCATCATTTATAAACTCAAAACATAGGCCGACAAGGCCGTGCAATCTTTCACGTACACGACATATGTCTACAAGCCTCTAAAAGTACATATTTGTCATAAAGTCCAGGACAGAGCCCCGCCATACCAAACCATACACATCTAAATCATACTGACCCAACAAGCAACTCCAGAGCAAATGGAGTGCACTGATATCTTCTGTTGAGCTGATCGCCTACTTGGAGGACTCTCGACCTGTCTATCAAAACCTGCGGGCATGAAACGCAGCATCCTTAGGCAAAAGGGACATCAGTAGAAATAATGTACTGAGTATTAAATAATAGACATGAGAGAAACATGGAGTAAAAGACTCGGCATGTACGTGTGCATAGCTCTGTGAGTCATTTCATTTTTCTAATGTCATGCATATGCATATAAATATCATACCATGCATAGGTATATGCGTTCATAGCATCATCAAGCCTCTGAGGGTAAATCATCAACGTATACCAGCTGATCAGGTGGTGGTGCGTATATAACGCCATAACCTTTTCCCATATTCCATATATATATATATATATATATATATAATATACATATTTACGCGTATATAGTGCCATCTGGTCATGGGTCAATGTATATGTATAAATGCATGAAATGCATAAGCAATACGTTAATAATAGTTTCCCGGAATGTCATAAAAATAATATGCATGTCGGATAAATTTTATCAAATACGTATTTTTCTGAGACCCATGAATAGAAGATATAATAATAATTTGCATGGGGAATCAAGAATATATACACCCCTAGTATTTCTATGAATAGTGTCATTTATGGAAATTATGCATTTGCTCATTTCGTTCTTGTCGTATAGATCATGCCAAAAGTAAAGAAGGGATAACCTTAACATACCTAGAGTAGGGAAAAATCCGCATGATATTCTTGGAAAAGGTTACATTGTACTCCTTTAGAATCGCAAATCTCACGTTGCTACGGTGCTAACAAATCTCGTTGGAATTGTTTTGTTTCAAGATTAATGTTCGTTCTTGTTGGAGTGAGATTAACTTTCATTCTTGCAAATGTTAGAGCTTATGAAGAAAGCTATAAGCTTACCTTGATTATTTTAAGGCTAATGAAGCCCAAGATGCCAAACTTTTAATATACCTATGTAAGTGTCATGTGTATGACATTTAAGATAGCCACCTTCCATTTTAAGGTGTGAGTCACTTGGTTTGCATGGGGGGGCTTCCACCTCATGCTTTTTAATACTTATCCAATATATCCCCAATTAATTAAGTAATATCTCATTACACAATAATTAACCAATTATCCACATAATTAAGAATTATCTCAACTTACTTAAAATACTACTCACTTTTAACATACCTTATACACCTTACTATCATGGCCATGTGGTACCTTGTATGGTACTAGTTCATAAATACCTAGTATTTTAGCTCGGGCCGAATTTTACCTTAAAATGTCAAACTTGATGAAACTCATTTTCTTCCACTCGATCACCCTCTCACCTTCGCGGATTTACTTATCACTTGTTTGAAGTAGCATAATACTTATAATCCCAAAATAATCTCATTCCCAAACTTAGGTCGATTACCTTACGACGAAACTTTAACATACAAAAATGCGGGATATAACATCTTATTCCCAAGCTTTTATCAATTTACTTATATCGTACTTTCACGTACGAACATATGGGGTGTAACAGTTGGCTTGCCTAGCGAACGGTGTTAGGCTCCATCATAGCTCCATTAGGATTTTGGGTTGTAACAAGTATCAGAGCACTAGGTTTCATAGGCCTCGCAAGTAATGAGCAAGTCTAGTCGAGTCTTGAAGATCGGTACGAAGACGTCTGTATTTATCTTCAAGAGGCTACACGACTGTAAAAACTTCTCTTTCTTGCATTCTTTATCTTGTGTATTTGTTATCCCTAAGTTTGAATCTTTTCTCTTCTATGCTCTGACAGATGGTGAGGACACGTTCTTCTAGTACAACTAAGCAGGTGCCAGTATCCCAAGCTAGGGCCACGAGAGGTTAGGGCCGAGGTAGAGGAAGAGGTAGGGAACACACCCAAGTTAGGGGCCCTGCTGAAGTAGCCATTGTGGATCCACCAGTAGTTCCCGTTGAGGTGCAGATTCCTGATTATGTTGAGCCGATGGGACCATCATAGGTTCCTTAGGATTTAATTGCTACGTCAGTTGTTCCCAAGGATGGATCCCCCACATTTTGATGGTTCTCCCAGCAGATCCCCTGGATTTCCTTGATGGTTGCTATGACATTCTTCAGAATCTTAGACCTGTGGAGTCTAATGGAGTGTATTTTACCATGTTTCAACTTAGAGGGCCATCCAAGAGGTGGTGACAATCCTATCAGCAGTGCAGAGATGTTGGTTCCCATCCTCTTACTTCAGCTCAGTTCGCCGGACTTTTTGTAGAAGTTTGTGCCTAACACAGGAGAAATGAGCTGAGGATGCAGTTTGAGAAATCTTCAGTAGGGTCAGATGTCAGTTACTGGTTATGAGATGAGGTTTACCGAGTTATCCCATCATGCTGCTATTTTGATTCCTTCTAAGGAGGAGAGAGTGAGGACATTCATTGATGGTGTTGACCACGGCATTCTCTTTGCTATGGCTAGAGAGGCAGAGATTGGGACTTCATTTCACCAGGCCATGGAGATAGCACTTCATATTGAGTGTATCTACAGTGAGACTAGAGATATGATGTAGGGTAGACACAAGAGGTCCCGACATTCAAGTAGCTTTAGTGGTGCCTCATCTAGTGGCCGAGATCGATTTGGAAGAGGCCATTATAGTAGGCCAACTCTTCATGAACTGCCACCTAGTCGAAGAGCTACTATGCAACTCATTCGATGTAATTCCAGCACAGAGTTATAATCACGCTCCAGCTATTCAGAGTTCATCTGTACCGAGTTCTTCTGGTGGATATTAAGGTTCACCTGGTATGATTCAGGCACCACATTCATTTCTGGTCAGAGGTTGCTATGAGTGTGGAGACTTAGGGCATGTCAGGAAATACTGCCCTATTTTTGCAAAGGTTCAAGGAATCAAGGAGGTCAGACTATTATTCTTGTGTTAATTGCTACACCATCTTTTGAGCCAGGCCAGGGTTGAGGTCATCCAGGACGCGATCCTCCTAGATATGGTGCTCAGTGTAGTGGAGGTCATAATAGATTCTATGTGTTCTCTGGGAGAACAGAGATTGTCGCTTCTGATTCAGTTGTTACATGTATTGTTTATGTGTTCCACAGAGATGTTTCGGTATTATTTGATCTTGTTTCTACTTATTCATACGTGTCATCATACTTTGCTTCTTTTCTAGATATGCCACATAAGTTTCTTGATGCCCTTCTCTATGTATCTACACCGGTTAGGGCTTCCATTGTGGTAGGTCAAATTTATCGGTCATGTATGGTCACTCTATGTTGTTTTGAGATGAGGTCAGACCTTCTATTGTTATATATGGTGGACCTTTATGTGATCTTCAGTATTGATTGGCTATCTCCGTACCATTCTATCTTGGATTGTCACAGTAAGAGCGTGACACAGGCTAGCCGGGTTTGATAAGGTTGGAATGGAGGGGTTCTCTTGGTTACACTCCTAGCATAGTGATCTCATTTTTGATGGCTTAACGGATGGTTGAGAACCGGTGTTTGGAATATCAAGCTTTTGTCAAAGATGTTAGTGTTGATGCTCCCACTATTGATTCAGCTCTAGTAGTGAGGGAGTTTCCGTATGTGTTTTCTCCAGACCTACCTGTTAGGCCACTCGATAGGGATATCGATTTTGGCATTGATTTGGCACCGGGCACTCAGCCCATATCTATTCCTCTATATCATATGGATTTAGCTTAGTTGAAGGAATTGAAGGAGTAGTTGTAGGAGTTGTTGGATAAGGGGTTCATCTGGCCAAGTGTTTCAACTTGTGGTGTGCGGATGTTGTTTGTAAAGAAGTAGGAAGGTTCTATAAGAATATGCATTGATTACAGGAAGTTGAACAAGGTTACCATCAAGAACAAGTATCCACTGCCACAGATTAATGATTTGTTTGGTTAGCTTCAGCATGCCAAGGTGTTCTCGATGATTAACTTGAGATTGGGATATCACTCGTTGAAGATTAGGGCTTCGGACATCCCTAAGATGACTTTTGGGACTCTTTATGGGAATTATGAGCTTTGCTGATGTCTTTTGGTTTGACTAATGCCCCAACAACTTTCATGCATTTGATGAGCAGTGTGTTCCATCATTATTTGGATTGTTTTGTCATTGTGTTCATTGATGATATTTTTGTATATTCCCGTAGTAGAGAGGAGCACGAATAGCATTTGTGTATTCTGCTTCAAATTTTGATGGAGAAGAAGCTGTCTGATTAGTTCTCCAAGTGTGAGTTTGGTTGGATTCAGTAGCATTCTTGGCCACGTGGTGTCTAGAGATAGGATCAAGGTGGATCTGAAAAAAATTGAGATAGTTCAGAGATTGCCCAGACCTTCTACCGCTACAGTGATCCAGAGATTTTTTGATTTGGCTGGTTACTATAGTCGATTTCTGGAATAGTTTTCATTTATGGCAGTTCTATTGACCATGTTGAAATAGAAGGGTACTTCGTTCAGATGGTCCGGCGAGTGTAAGGAGAGCTTGTAGAAGCCCAGGTCTGCTTTGACTACAACTCAAATTTTAGTATTGCCCTAAATGCCGGGGATGTATACTATTTTTTTGTGATGTGTCCAGTGTTGGTCTCGTGTGTGTGTTGATGTTGGATGGTAGGGTAATTTACTATTTGTCTTACCAATTGAAGCCCCACGAGAAGAATTATCTGGTTAATTATTTGAAGTTAGCAACTATTGTGCACGCACTCAAGAATTGGAGGCAATACTTGTATGGAATGTCACGTGAGGTTTACATTGATCATCAAAGTCTTCAGCATTTGGTCAAGCAAAAGGATTTGAATTTGAGGTAGTGAAGGTTATTGATGATGTTGAAAGATTATGTCACGGCCGAAACCGATGGGTCGCGATGGGCACCCGATGCCTTACTCAATTGAATACCAACCTAATTCATCTTTCTTATCATACTATCATGGGTAAATGAGCCAGAAAGGCTGTTATGAGATAACCAGAATAAAACATAAGGGAATACTCAACATAGGACGACCCAACATGATATACAAACTTATACATGTGACATACCGGCCTATTAGGCCGAAATGATCATTTGTATAGTCAAAACATAAGCCGACAAGGTCATACAATCATCCATATACATGATATATTTCTCCATACCTCTAAGAGTACATAAACATCAAAAAGGCAAGGATAGGGCTCCGCCATACCAATCAATATATGTCCAAAGCATACTGACCAAATAGGCAACTCCGGAGCAAGTGGGGTGTACCAACACCTTCCGTTGAGGTGATAGCCTACTACGAGGATTGCGAGTCTATATATCGGGACCTGCGGGCATGAAACATAGCATCCCCAGGCAAAAGGGACGTCAGTATGAATAAAGTACTGAGTATGTAAGGCATGAAAAGCAGTATATAAAAGACATGAATGAAACATGGAGTAAAAGACTCAACCTGTACGTCTGAATAGCTCTGTAAATCATGAGAACTTTATAATGTCATGTATATGCATATAAATGTCATATCATGCATAGGTATATGCATACATAACATCATCAAGCCTCTGAGGGCATCCCATTATATCATCTCGGCCTCTGTTGACGAAATCATCAACGTATGCCAGCTGATCAGGTGGTAGTGCGCATATAATGGCGTAACCTTTCCCCATTCCCCATATACATATAATATACACGTATATAATTCCATTTAGTAATGGGTCAATGTACATGTATAAATGAATGCAATGCATAATGAAGTAAGTCAATAAGATCTCAATGAGTGTCATAAGATTAATGTGGCTTCGCTTAATAGTATGAAATAAACTTTATCAACTTACATATTTTCTGAGACCCATGAACAGACGATATAATAATAGGACACATGGGGAATCAAGAACATAGGCATCCCTAGTACTTCTAAGAATAGATTTATTTGTGAAAGTTGCGCGTTTGCTCGTTTCGTTTGTATCATATGGGTCATGCCAAAAGGAAAGAAGGGATAGAATTAACTTACCTTTATCGTTTAATTAACCACACTATGACGGATCATCCCGTTAGTACTTCAATCTACAACAAATAACAAGGGACCATTGTTAAGCTTACGGAAGCTAAAACTCAACACAAATGAGCGACTAGCTCGTCTACGACAATTTGGACAGCACCTCCCCTTATTCTTTTCACTTTCCTCAAATCAAACAACAACACAAACATGTCCAGAATGTCAAAAAAAATATATACATCAATATCTAACCTTATATTCATTACAATACATCACGCACCCGGCCACACCATCTCACCCAACAACCAAGTTCTAACTTGCACTTTTCCATACATACAACTTAGCTAGAACTTGAATACACTACAATAGTGAATCATAACATATTCAGATTGTTCCTACTAATTTTAAGCAACAATATACAATAAAAATAACCTCTTAATAGTCCCGCAAATTGTAGTAACTTAGAACTCATTTCACGCCATTCTTCAAAAGTTCATATTGTCACAAGATAGCTAAGACTCCAATGATCTCAAACACATAAAGAAGAGAAGATTACATACCTTATGCAGCAAGAAGAAACACTAGAAAAAGTTACCTTTAACTTGAGAATGCTCACAGCTTAACAACAACATCAAACAAGTGTCCTCCGCCACTTCTATAACACTTTTAATCAAGAGTAGGTGGTCTAACCTAGGAAGAGAGGGGCTGCTTTGGGCTGTTTGGTATAGAAACGCTTGAGATCGTAGGAGAGAAGATAAAATACATGGAAATCCTCTCACATGATGGGGGAGGAATAAAACTTGAAGCCCTTTCAACTTAGAACCTACTAGAAAGAAGGGTGGTTGTTTGGCTTAGGGAGAGAAAGAGAGGAAATTGTTGAACTTTATTTTACATGAAAATGGGTGAAAATGGTGATGTTGGCTTTTAATCATCTCTTATGATCGACCAAACCACTCTCCCAATGGCCCTCTCTTTAACCTTTAATTTGGCCCACAAACAACCCTTTAATTTGGGCCTCTCATTTTAGCAAGTAGGTGACACACCTACTTGTTATCTACTTGTTTCATTAAGGTGTGTCACATGATGCCCTAATTAATTTAAATACATTTCTCATCCTCTTTTAATAATCACGACACATGTTAAGTAGCTGAAGAGAGTAGGACGGAAAGTAAGTTGGTGAAGCCGGCACGTCAGGTAAGCAAGCAACTCATTTTTATTTGTCCAAAATCTCATTTCTCAAGTTTAAGTGCATTCGTCCTCAACCTAGTCGTGTATCTGTTGAATGAAAATACGGGATGTGACATCATTAAATAACTTTATATAATTTTAATGAGGATCTCATTTCCTAACGTACATCAATTGACTTACGACATACTTTTGCATACGAAAACGTGGGGTGTAACATCATTCCCCCCTTTGGAACATTCGTCCTCGAATGTTGACTGATGTGCTCATTAGTCTCACAACCAATAGCTCTTATGAATACTTTAATATTGTCCTTCCCGTCTAGGCAACTGTTCTGTGAATAAATCCAAAGGCCAGGGCATTCCCCGCTTTAGGCCTCTTTCTCACACCACGACTTGTGGTCAGAATTATTCAAATCTCGTAATTATTGCTACCTTTTGTCATGCAGCATGTACGTCTTTGTCCATGTATGTATGCCTATACGACTCTTCTCTTCTTTTTCTCCAGCTTTTAGCCAATCTCCAGGCCTCACTTTGTGAATATATACATAACTATGACAAGTTGTCCCTCTAGGCATTTATAGGTATACTGAAGTCCTTTGCTTGGTACTTTGTCGAACTTACGACTACCGCTATATCTTATTTCATAACCTCGGTTATCTATGCTTATGGCTTTACGACATATAGGTAGGTTATACTATACCATAACACTTACTTCAATTTATTATTACCGAGGTATGCTATCAAACTCCAGGTTACTCTCTCGTTGCTTATCCGATATGTATAAATCTAAGTCCTTTAATGCTTCCTCATTACTATTCATCTTAAGATTGACGGCCCAATCTCATCTCATACTTTGTAACTTTTATCCATCCATTGTCGATTCACCTTAATGTTAATCCATAATCTACTACTGATAACTTGAAACCTTTGTACGTTATACATTTTCATTAGGGCTCACGTCGCATTGGGGAATATTTGAAGTGATTTGTTGAATCCACATAGGGACGATACTATACTTCAATAACCGTATTTAATAGCATCCAAATGTGATTCATCTTATGGGGATTATTCTAATCCCGTGCAGTTCATGAAATCCCGTTTTGCCTTTTTACCACATTCTTCCTTTACCATTCCATAGTTACCTGAACCACTTAACTCCGACTTAATAGCACATCACACCATTTTCCCCCTTTAGGGGAGTACTAAGATTTAGTGCTATGATGATCTACCTATAGATGTTTTACCTCTTCATCTTTGGCGTCTTTTCACATCATCAATGACCCTTATTCACCTTACGGTAATCCTTTTGTACCAAGGATAACTGAATTTCTTACGCACGAGTGTGGCAATTAGTATAACTGGCACACTTAGTCCCTTAAGCTTAGCTCTGCTCACAATGCTTGCTTTAGGGAATCATCTTTCTGAATGACCTTTAAAGGTTATTCTTCCGTTGTCCATTCTATTATTGCTGAAACACGTTCTCTGAAATTTTCACGATGTCGACTATCATCAAATCCTTCGGTCCCGAATTCATGTTCGATTTTTTTATCTTGTTTACTAGCCCATACTAATTTCAATTACTTCGGCGGGTTTAAATTATCCTTCTGGGATTCCAGTGCCTATCCTTTGAATTTTCTGAACATTCTAGTATTCATATCTAACTGTACTATCCTAGAGTGCACCATCTGGGTGTCACACAAGAAGAACTATTGCCACGTTTGCAATATCCTTCGGAAATGTTAGCTAACACTAACAATCCATCAACCATTGGATGTATGTATCATTGTATTACAAATAAAATAGATTTTAGGAGTTTGAATTCTTACAACTGAACTTCACCACACGATCTAGAGTAAGAAGAAAGAGTGACAGTCCTAAATGCCTTGTAGCTTATAAGTGTGGTGCACAACACACCTATAAATAAGACTCTACTAGTCACGGCTTGAAGACTCTCTAGGACAGAACTGCTATGATACCATTTTTGTCATGACCCAAACCAATGGGTTGTGACAGGCACCTGGTGCTTACTCAACCGAGTACCAAGGTAAGACATCTTTCTTATCATACTATCATAGGTAAATGAGTTGGAAAGGCTGTTATGAGATGAACAGACTAAAACATAAGGGAATACTAAACATAGGACGACCCAACATGTTATACAAACTTATACATGTGACATACAGGCCTATTAGGCCGAAATGATCATTTGTACAATCAAAACATAGGCAGACAAGGTCATACAATCATCCATATATATGAAATATGTATACAAGCCTCTAAGAGTACATAAACGTCATAAAGTCCGGGATAGGGCCCCAACCAATCAAAATATATCAAAAGCATACTAACCAAATAGGCAACTCCGGAGCAAGTAGAGTGTACCAATACCTTCCGTTGAGCTGATAGCCTACTACAAGGATTGCCAACCTGTCTATCGGTACATTCGGGCATGAAACGCAACATCCCCAGGCAAAAGGGACGTCAATACGAATAAAGTACCGAGTATGTAAGGTATGAAAAGCAATATATAAAAGACATGAAAGAAACATGGAGTAAAGGACTCAGCCAGTAAGTCTGAATAGCTTTGTGAATCATGAAACCTTTATAATGTCATGTATAGGCTTATAAATTTCATATCATGCATAGGTATATACATACATAACATCATCAAGACTATGAGGTAATCCCATCATATCATCTCGGCCCGAGTGGGCGAAATCATCAACGTATGCCAGCTGATCAGTTGGTGGTGCGCATATAACACCATAACCTTTCCCCATACCCCATATACATATAATATATGTGTATATAAATCCATCTGGTCATGGGTCAATATACATGTATAAATGAATGCAATGCATAATGAAGTAAGTCAATAAGATCTCAAGAAGTGTCATAAGATCAATATACCTTCGGTTAATGTCATGAAATAAACTTTATCAACTTACATATTTATGAGACCCATTGACAGATGATATAATAATAGGAATCATGGGGAATAAAGAACACAGACACCCTTAGTACTTCTAAGAATAAAGTCATTTGTGAAAGTTGCGCGTTGGCTTGTTTCTTTTGTATCATATGGATCATGCCAAAAGGAAAAAAAGGGATAGGCTTAATGTACCTTTTTCATTTACTTAACCACACGATGACTGTTCTGCCTGTTAGTACTTTGATCTACAACAAACAATAAGGGGCCATTATTAAGCTTACGAAAGCTAAAACTCAACACAAATGAGCGACTAGCTCGTCTACAACATTTTGGACAACACCTCCCCTTATTCTTTTCACTTTCCTTAAATCAAACAACAAGACCAGAATGTCTAGAATGTCAACAACCATATATAAAACAATATCTAACCTTATATTCATTACAATACATCACGCACCCGGCCACACCATCTCACCCAACAACCAAGTTCTAACTTGCACTTTTCCATACATACAACTTAGCTAGAACTTGAATACACTACAATAGTGAATCATAACATATTCAGATTGTTCCTACTAAATTTAAGCAACAATATACAATAACAATAACCTCTTAATAGTCCAGCAAATTGTAGTATCTTAGAACTCATTACACTCCATTTCTTCAAAAGTTTGTATTTTCACAAGATAGCTAAGACTCCAATGATCTCAAAAAAATAAAGAAGAGAAGATTACATACCTTATGCCAAGTACCAAGAGGTTTGGAAGGCTTAGAAGCTAAACAAATTGAAGAAAATAAGTTTTCTCAAAAGTCGACAAGTTGGGAATGTTATAACATGTACTTTTGTGGTGAGACTATGGTTATTAATATTATAAGGAGGTTATTTTATGAGTTCTGTTAGTCATATGATAGTTGTGTGTTATATTTTGAAGTGAAGCGAGTTGTGGAACAAAAGTTGGCAAAGGTCATCACAAGTTACATTCATAAATGTGTTGCAAATTAGGTCAAATGTAACTGCAATTTTCTCCCAATATACACTGTTTTACGGGGTGATCCACCAATAAAATTGGAGATCTATGAGTATAATTTCTAATTCATTAAACCTTTTGTCAATACAACATCAGAGTAGAGAGATATACGCATTTGNCAATGCATAATGAAGTAAGTCAATAAGATCTCAAGAAGTGTCATAAGATCAATATACCTTCGGTTAATGTCATGAAATAAACTTTATCAACTTACATATTTATGAGACCCATTGACAGATGATATAATAATAGGAATCATGGGGAATAAAGAACACAGACACCCTTAGTACTTCTAAGAATAAAGTCATTTGTGAAAGTTGCGCGTTGGCTTGTTTCTTTTGTATCATATGGATCATGCCAAAAGGAAAAAAAGGGATAGGCTTAATGTACCTTTTTCATTTACTTAACCACACGATGACTGTTCTGCCTGTTAGTACTTTGATCTACAACAAACAATAAGGGGCCATTATTAAGCTTACGAAAGCTAAAACTCAACACAAATGAGCGACTAGCTCGTCTACAACATTTTGGACAACACCTCCCCTTATTCTTTTCACTTTCCTTAAATCAAACAACAAGACCAGAATGTCTAGAATGTCAACAACCATATATAAAACAATATCTAACCTTATATTCATTACAATACATCACGCACCCGGCCACACCATCTCACCCAACAACCAAGTTCTAACTTGCACTTTTCCATACATACAACTTAGCTAGAACTTGAATACACTACAATAGTGAATCATAACATATTCAGATTGTTCCTACTAAATTTAAGCAACAATATACAATAACAATAACCTCTTAATAGTCCAGCAAATTGTAGTATCTTAGAACTCATTACACTCCATTTCTTCAAAAGTTTGTATTTTCACAAGATAGCTAAGACTCCAATGATCTCAAAAAAATAAAGAAGAGAAGATTACATACCTTATGCCAAGTACCAAGAGGTTTGGAAGGCTTAGAAGCTAAACAAATTGAAGAAAATAAGTTTTCTCAAAAGTCGACAAGTTGGGAATGTTATAACATGTACTTTTGTGGTGAGACTATGGTTATTAATATTATAAGGAGGTTATTTTATGAGTTCTGTTAGTCATATGATAGTTGTGTGTTATATTTTGAAGTGAAGCGAGTTGTGGAACAAAAGTTGGCAAAGGTCATCACAAGTTACATTCATAAATGTGTTGCAAATTAGGTCAAATGTAACTGCAATTTTCTCCCAATATACATTGTTTTACGGGGTGATCCACCAATAAAATTGGAGATCTATGAGTATAATTTCTAATTCATTAAACCTTTTGTCAATACAACATCAGAGTAGAGAGATATACGCATTTGTGAGAGGCTGCGCAGACTGCTAGGTGACAAGTAGGTGTGTCACCAACTTGCTTAAATGAGAGGACTACATATGTCCAAAAAAGGGCCAGCTCGGGTCGGACAAAGAGTCATTTTAAGGGACTATTTCCTTCATCTATCACACTGATAATAGGGAATAAAAACAAGACATAAGCCCCTGCAAAAATCCTCCCAAACATTGAACGCAAACCCTAATTCAGTTTCTATTCGTTTCAAGTTCTAGTTGGAGGAAAACCTAGGGTTTGAAGAACGAAGATAGGAGCTGAGATATTCAACAAATACGGTAAGTGTACTGCTCTATTTCATCCATTTTTTTCTGCTAAAAATGTATTCAAATTCATTCTATAATTGTAAGAACTAACGGGACGGTGATCGGAAGCAGTGAGTTCAAGTTATTCAACTTGTAGTGGACTTTTTGTTGACGGTTTGGTGTTGCTGTTGGATTGCGTGTTTTGATACTGATTTAGGGAGTTTTGGAGGAGGAATTCTGTGTAAAAACACCCCATAAATACAGGGTGGTGAGCTGGTCATTCATCGTATCAATTTTGGGGTTTTTGACACTACTACGGTGGTCGTTTTGTGTATGAAGAGTTTGGGGTGTATTGGGCTATTTTGTTGTATTTTGTGGTGTATATAAGGTTGGAAAATAAGGTATATATGTTATTATTGTTGTGTTCTTGTTTTTGTTGGTGTTATACCGAATTGGGAGGAAGTAAAGATTATAGGGGAGATGCTGCCCGTTTTATTATAAAATAAGCTTGTCGTTCGTTGTACGATAGTCGTACCTTCCATAACTTGATGATAGTATTGTTATCGTTGTTGTAGATTAATGTGCAACGAGACGAGTTTAACGTGGTTATTGGACAGATTGTGATAAGGTATGTTAAAGCTAAACAATTCCTTCATTTTGGCATGATCCCATAAATACATGTGTTTGATAACGAGACATAAAGAGAAGTTCATATTCCTGAATGTATGTACATTATCCTAATCTCATAAGCTGTCATATTCTACCTTATCGGGATATTATATTCAGTTAAGTATTATCTTCTTCCAATCAAGAGAGCAGAGGGTCTATACACACACACACACACACACACACACACACACACACACATATATATATATATATATATACAGTATCATAGTGTTTTTACCACTATCGAGCTATAATCGGTAGGCATGCCCCTTTTGGGCAATCTCTGATCAGATGGTAAGTTATATACCGAGACTATTGTGGCCGAGAACCTATAAGAGAGCCCAAAATGGCCGAGATACAGAGCCCAGTATGGCCGAGCTCTTATGAACGAGCCTACTATCGTAGAGCAGTTATACGTACTGAGCCTTATAGGGGCGGACAACTATTTTATTTACTATATTGAGAGAGTTGAGTCAGCATCAACAGATAAGCATATCTTCAGATCATCTTTGACTCCCAGTTTGTTACACCCCACGTTTTCGTACATAAAAGTATGCCATAAGTAATTCGATATATGCTAGGAAATGAGATGTTATATCCCGCATTTTTGGACGTTGAAGTTTTGTTGTAAGTTGCTCGACGCACGCTCGGGAATGGGATTATTTTGAGGTTATAAGCATTTATGCTATTTCAAAATAAGTGATAAGTAAATTCGTGAAGGTGAGAGGCTAAGGGAATTGAAGAAAATGAGTTTCGTCGAAGTTTGGCAATTTGGGGATAAAATACGGTCCAAGCTATAATACCCAGTATTAATGGACTAGTGCCATACAAGGTACCACATGACCATGATAGTAAGGTGTATAAGTATGTTAAAAGTGAGTGGTATTATAAGTAATTTGAGATAATTCTTAATTATGTGGGTAATTGGTTAATTAGTGGTTAGTGGAAGATTATTAAGTTAATTAAGAGATTAGTAGTTAATTAAAGAAAATTTTGGATAAGCTTGAGGTGCCTAACGTGGCAGCCCAAGAAATGACTCTTTAGTCATTTAAAATAGGTGTTACATTAGGAATTTGGTGGCCAAATAATTCCTAAAGTGGGGCCCACATCATAAGACATCTTAAAACTTAAGAAGTCATTCAACAGTAACGTTAATCTTCAAAATTCAACTCACTCATAAGATTTCTCTGTCCTGGTAACATGGGAACTTTAGCATCTTCAACAAATTCAACATAATTTCATGGCAATTCAACAACATTTCTTAGCTCCTTAGCAACGTGAGATTTTGCGATTCCGAGGGACTACGGTGCAACCTTTTCCAAGAATATCATACGGATTTTTACCTACTCCGGGTATATCAAGGCTAAACTTTCCTTCATTTTGGCATGTTCTCGTAATTACATGTGTTTGATAACGAGGCATAAAGAGAAGTTCATACTCCCGAATTTATATACATTATCCTAGTCTCATAAATTACAGTATTCTCCTTATCGGGATTTCATATTTAATTGTGTATTGTCTTCTTCTAGTCAAGAGAGCAGAGAGCCTATATTTATAGTATTACAGTATTTTCATTGTCATCGAGCTATAATCGATGGGCAGGACCCTATTGGGCAACCTCTGGTCAGATGGTAAGTTATGTATCGAGCTTGCTATGGCCGAGCGCCTATGAGCGAGCCCAGTTGGCCGCGATACAGAGCCTAGTATGGCCGAGCGCCTATGAGCGAGCCTACTATGGCAGAGCAGTTATATATATACCAAGCCTTATAGGGCCGAACAACTATTTTAATTACTATATTAAGAGAGTTGAGTCAGTATCAGCAGGTGAGTATATCTTCAGATTATCTTTGACTCCTAGTTACTTTCAGTTATTAAATTATCATTTCAGTTTCAGCTTTCAGTATATTGTCTTACATACTCGGTACATTATTTGTACTGACGTCCCTTTTGCCTGGGGACGTTGCGTTTCATGCCCTCATGTCTCAATAGACAGGTCGAGAGTCGTCCAAGTAGGCGATCAGCTCAGCACAAGATGTTGGTGCACTCCATTTTCTCCGGAGTTGCTTGTTTGGTCAATATGATTTAGATGTGTATTGTTTGGTATGGCGGGGCTCTGTCCCTACCCTTATGACTATTATGTATTCTTAGAGGCTTGTAGACAGATGTCATGTATGTAAAATATTATATGGCCTTGTCGGCCTATGTTCAGTGTACGAGTGGTTATTTTGGTCTTATAGGCCCATATGTATTATGTATAAGTTGGTATTACATGTTGTATTCTACCTATCTCACGGTAGCCTCTCCAGCTTAGTTATTTATGATAGTATGATACGAAAAGATACGTTATGTTGGTACTCGATTGAGTAAGGTATCGGGTTCCCATCGCGGCCCATCGACTTGGGTCATGACAAAAGTGGTATCAGAGTAGTTTTGTCCAGGGGAGTCTACACGACGTGTCTAGTAGAGTCTTATGTATATGTGTGTTATGAACCACACTTATAAGCAGGAGGATACAGGGCATTTAGGACTGTCACTCTTTCTTATTACTTTATATCGTGTGGTAGATCTCAGTTATAGGAACTCAATTTCCTAAACTCTATCTTATTCTCAATACGACGATGCCTACATCTAGAAAGACGGTTGGTAAGAGATTGCATGTGGCTTTAAAAGAGTTGAGTATGAGGAACTCGATTTTGCATGATGCTTATAATGGATAAATGTAAGGTCTTCAGCAGATCATGTGTGTACTAAGACGTGTAAGCCTTTTGATAAGGAGTCTTAAGGCAAGGTTATATATCCACCCTATGGTGAAAGGCAATGAGAGATTCAGAAGACAGATACAAGTTTCAACAAGTAAAAGAAGCAAGAGGAAGAAGGGTACGAGGCACCCAGCTAATGAAGATTTTTAGTATTTACAATTTAGGCAGAGGAATATATATAAGCCTTTTTAGTTACCTTCAACAATAATAGAGGTATGTATAATTGGCCACACCCAATTCAGTTATACCCTATTGGGGGCTAACAGGTGTAGTTTAAGAAAAGGACGGGACATCAGGATCCGGCTGGGGCTAGAGTAACCCAAAATGGTGAATGGATTGTTTGTGTTAGTTATCATTTCCGAAGGATATTACAAAGGTGCTAATAGATCTCCTTGTGAGGCACCCATATGGTGCACTATAGAGTATTAGAATTAGATGTGAATACTAGCATGATCAAAAAACATTTTCCAGAAGTTAGGCACTAAAAGTCTGAAAGGGATAAATATTACCTTAGTGTGGCTCGCGTCCCGAGTAGAGCAAGAATGTTAAGAAACCCGAAGAGCCATTGGATGGATCAAAGGGGAGCTAAGAACAAAAGAATGTCTTATTTGAGTTTTCAGAATAAAGTGATAGACATAAATGTTAGCGGAAAATAAGAAAAGAGTTAATGAAACATTATGAGTAAGATATGATACATGGATGACAATGGTAGATCAAAAGATGACAGTATTACGGAGTCTATAGTCAAGTCAAGGAAAAGACGAGAGGTGACAAGCCTTGAGACAACAAAAGAGTATAGGCCATAAAGTCATATCCTCATTTCGAGAAATGTTAGACCCGAGAGTAATAGAAATCAATATGGACTGATGATCAAGGTAAACTAAACATGAACTAGGGACTGAGTAATAGTCGGCATCATGAGAATTTCAGAGATTGCATCTTGGCGATAATAGAATGGAGGACAGAAGAATACCGTTTAAAGGTCATTCAGGAAGACGCTTCCCTAAAGCAAGCAATGTGAGAAAAGTTAAGCTTAAGAGACTGTATGTGCCGGTTACACTATGTGTCACCCTCGCGACTGAGGAATTTCGTTATCCTTGGTACAAAAGGATTACCGCGAGGCGAGTAAGGATCATCGATGATGTGAAAAGATGCCAAAGATGAAAAGGTAAAACATCTATATGTAGATCATCGTAGCACTAAATCTTAGTGCTCCCCTAAAGGGGAGAATATGGTGTGATGTGGCATTAAGTCAGAATTAAGTGGTTTCAGTAACTATGAAATGTTAAAGGAAGTATGCGATAAAAATGAGAAAGGGATGAGATTTCACTCATTCAAATCCTACAGGTATGCTATGATTCTAGAACATTATGCAAGCACGACGTCAAGGAGAGGAAGTAAGGGTTCCTACCTGAGATGTTATTGATAGATAAGGAACTAGTGCGAGACATAAGTTAAGACAACGGAAATAACCCAAGAAAGATTATGAGGAATATTGATATGAGAATGGGCCAACGAGTAGTTAGTAGTTGATTCAGGAAGAGCCTTGTTATGGCTAAACAAGAGGACACAGACAAATCAACAGATTGTGCAAGACGAACATAGTGAACCCCAACATGGGGAATTCAGTCTCGCAGATATGACATCGTGAGTCTTGGGAAATATTCAGACAAGTGTTGGGGTAGTTAAAGGTTCCGTATGAATGTTATGGAAATAAAAGATAGTCTCACTAGGAAGACAGTCAAAACTTCAGTTCATGAGTAACCCTACAAGCACAAGTGCGTGGAAATAAGTAACTACGGATAATTATAGGCGAGGAAGAACATCAAAAAGTTTGTCAAGTGTACGATGTAATAAGCTCACAGATTTACAAGAGTCAGAGGGTCCTCCCTAAGTACGACAACGAAAGACTAGCTGAGGAAATAAGGAAAAAGACTTCAACATAAGTATAGCAACTTGAAGAAGAAATGGTCTTGTAATAGCAGTCTCGCTATAACATTGTATGCACTCCATAAGAAAGTGGCACTATCGGAGCTAATGAGCGGTAAATGAAACCAAAAGTAATATTCGAGACCATATGAGTTGCACAAAAATTTGGCATGCATGGGAACTAAGATAAGCTAAGTATGCATGCAAAAAGGGGGCAGAAAGACTAGAAAAAGTAATAGTTTACGTTTAAAGGAAGCTCATAAGAAACAAAAGGGATTATGCACTAAAGCCTTCGGAGTGATATCCATGTAGGATATATGTTGACAATCATATAGCCGTAGAAGTCTCCGGTATAAGTTAAAAGAATGAATTGAGCCCAGGGCACAGATAAAGGATTGAATTATTAGAAGATTGTATCGTGGATATTCCATAGCGCCCATGAAAGGCTAAAGTAATAACTAATACTAGGAGCCACACATCGGAAGATAGCTTAAGTCTACATGAAGGCTGGTCACAAGGAAGAAGAAAGTAAAGAGTTACATCAACCAAGTAAATCAGGAGTCAGAAGAAATTGTGATTGAGAATATTGCTGAATCACTCTTAATATCAGAGGTACAATAGATGTAGTACAACAGCCATATTCTATAACGACTCAACGATAAAGCCAGTTAGAAGAGTACCAGCCTTATAAAAAGTCAGTATGAAGCTCCCGCCGGATTGTGTGTGTACTAGAGGTGCAAGTGTTATAATAGAACTTTAAGTTGTGGATGTGAATTATACCTATGTAGAAGGGAGGTCATAAAAGAGATAGAAGAGGTTAAGGTGAACAACGTATGAGGTACTCAGGTGCAGAAGATTGTGAATAATCCATACTTCAGATAGAAGCCTAGAAGCACTGGGATTCAGTATCCAGGAATGATAACAGCATCGTCAGTGGAATATCTTCCAACCTATGGTTTCTAAATATCGAGAGGTCTAGTTAAGAATGTAAAAGAGAGTTAGAGACGATGCGATGTTTCTCTTATTGTTCCAGAATAACACAAGGAAATCTATGGTGCAAGAAAGTTGAAGGAAGGTTGCGAGTAATATAAATAGATATGTGTAGGTCGCAAGATAAAGTATGGTAAAGCGATACGGTTTTAGGAAGACAGGAGTAAGGATAAGAAATGACAAGTGAGAAGGTGACGAGAAGGGATAAGTCCTCGGGATTAAGTCCATGAGAACAAGAATTATAGAAAGATCTGTATAGCCTGAATATACTCAAGGGAGTCTAAGACTAGTAGAATTTAAAAGGGATGGAATGCTGCCCCTGGTAATAGAATAAGGGAGTAATTGTGATAGATAAAAGATGACGTCTGGGCCTTCGATTGAGTAACGACTGGATGAATTGTACAGGATTAAAATACCCCCGTAAGATAAATCACATTGGCATACTATAAAATACGGTTATTGAAGTACAGCATCGCCGCTAAATGGATCAGGAAGATCACTTCAAATATTCCCCGATGCAACGTGAGCCCTAGCGGCAGTGTTATATAAGAGATCAAGTTATCAGTGGTAGATGATAGATCAACATTAAGGTGAATCAATAATGAATGGACAAAAGTCACAAAGTATAAGATGAGATTAAGCCGTCATTCTTAAGATGAATAGTAATGAGGAAGCATAAAAGGACTTAAATTTATACATATGGGATAAGCAACGAAAGTAACCTGGGGTTTGGTAGCAGACCTCAGTAACGATAAATCAAAGTAAGAGTTATGGTATAGTATGACTTACTTAGATGCAGTAAAGTCATGCAGATAGATAACCGGGTCTATGAAATAAGGTATAGAAATATTGTAACTTCAACAAAATACCGAGCAAAGAATTTCAGTATACCCATAGATGCCGAGAGGGACATCTTGTCAAGTTCTGTATATGTTCCCAAAGTGAGGCCTAGGGATTGGCGTACATACATGAAAAAAGTCGTACAAGCTGCATGACCGAAGGTAGCAACAGTTACGAGATTGAAAGGATTCCGACCATAAGTCATAGTGTGAGAAAGAGACCCAAAGGGGGGAATGCCTTGGCCATTGGATTTATTCACAGAACAATTGCCCAGATAGGAAGAAAAGTACTAAAGTATTCGGAAGACATAGGTTATGATAATGATAAGTGCACCAGTCAACATTCGAGGACGAATGTTCCAAAGGGGAGAATGATGTTTCACCCCACATTTTTGTACATAAAAGTATGCCATAAGTAAATCGATATATGCTCGGAAATGAGATGTTATATACTGCATTTTTGGACATTGAAGTTTCGTCGTAATTTGGTCGACGCACGCTCAGGAATGGGATTATTTTGAGGTTATAAGAATTTATGCTATTTCAAAACAAGTGATAAGTAAATTCGTAAAGGTGAGAGGCTAAGCGAATTGAAGAAAATGAGTTCAGTCGAAGTTTGGCAATTTGGGGATAAAATACGGTCCAAGCTATAATACCCGGTATTTATGGACTAGTGCCATACAAGGTACCACATGACCATGATAGTAAGGTGTATAAAGTATGTTAAAAGTGAGTGGTATTATAAGTAATTTGAGATAATTCTTAATTATGTGAGTAATTGATTAATTAGTGATTAGTGGGAGATTATTAAGTTAATCAAGAGATTAGTCGTTAATTAAATAAAATTTTGGATAAGCTTGGGGGTGCCTAACATGGCATCCCAAGATATATGATTTTATGGCAATTCAACGATATTTCTTAGCACCTTAGAAACGTGAGATGTTGCGATTCTAAGAAAGTACGGTGCAACCTTTTCCAAGAATATCATACGGATTTTTCCTACTCCGGGTATGTTAAGGCTAAACTTTGCTTCATTTTGGCATGATATTAATTACATGTGTTTAATAAAGAGGCATAAAGAGAAGTTCATACTCCCGAATTTATATACATTATTTTAGTCTCATAAATTACAGTATTCTCCTTATCGGGATTTCATATTTAATTGTGTATTGTCTTCTTCCAGTCAAGAGAGCAGAGAGCCTATATTTACAGTACTACAGTATTTTCATTTTCATCGAGCTATAATCAATGGGCAGGCCCCTATTGGGCAACCTCTGATCAGATGGTAAGTTATGTATCGAGCTTGTTGTGGCCGAGCGCCTATGAGCGAGCCCAGTTGGCCGAGATACAGAGCCTAGTATGGCTGAGCGCCAATGAGCGAGCCTTCTACGGCAGAGCAGTTATATATATATACCGAGCCTTATAGGGCCGGACAACTATTTTACTTACTATATTAAGAGAGTTGAGTCAGAAGTATCAGGTGAGTATATCTTCAGATTATCTTTGACTCCCAGTTACTTTCAGTTATTATATTATCAGATCAGTTTCAACTTTTAATATATTGCCTTATATACTCGGTACATTATTTGTATTGACATCCCTTTTGCCTGGGGACACTGTGTTTCATTTCCGCAGGTCTCGATAGACAGGTCGAGAGTCGTCCAAGTAGGCGATTGGCTCAGCGGAAGATGTTGGTACACTCCATTTGCTCCGGAGTTGCTTATTTTCTCAGTATGATTTAGATGTGTATTGTTTGGTACGGCGGGGATCTGTCCCTACCCTTATGACAATTATGTATTATTATAGGCTTGTAGACAGATGTCATGTACGTAAAAGATTATATGGCCTTGTCGGCCTATGTTCAGTGTACGAGTGGTTATTTTGGTCTTCTAGGCCCATATGTCTTATGTATAAGTTGGTATTACATGTTGTATTATACCTATCTCATGGCAGCCTCTCCGGCTCAGTTATCTATGATAGTATGATATGAAAAGATACGTTATGTTGGTACTCAGTTGAGTAAGGTACCGGGTGCCCGTCGCTGCCCATCGGCTTGGGTCGTGACACAGTTATTTTCAGTTATTATATTATTAGTTCAGTTTCAGCTTTCAGTTATTCTGCTACCTTACATATGCAGTACATTATTTTGTACTGACGTCCCTTTTGCCGGGGATGCTACATTTCATACCTGCAGGTCGTGATAGACAGCTGGATAGACCTTCCAGTAGGCAAAGCCAAACATCATCTCGGTTGGTAAGCTCCACTTCCTCGGACATACCATGTTTAGACCCTGGAGTCCATTTTATATATGGGGTTTGATGGGTAGGTCGAGGCCCTGTCCCGACCATGATACAGTTCAGCTATCGCTAGACTCTTGTAGACGAGTCCTGTATATTTTGTATATCCGTAGATGTTCATGGAGGCCTCATCAACATGCACAATTATATATATATATATATATATATATATATATATATATATGAACCTTTGGGTATGTTTACCTCTCAGATGAGGGAGACAATATTTTCAGATGATTCAGAATATGGCCTCATCGGCCTAAGTTGAGGGTCAACCCTCCAGAGTTCACAATTACAGAGTGGTACGCTCGGGCCAAATATGGCATCGGGTGCGGCCACGCTCCCCAGGTTTGGTGGCATGAAAAACTTGGTATCATAGCAGTTCTATCCTAGGGAGTCTACAAGTCGTGTCTAGTACAACCTTGTTTATAGATGTGCTGTGACCATATTATATAAACAGGAAGCTACAAGGCTTTTAGGAGTCTGTTACCCTTCTTTCAAATCCAAATCGTGCTATAGAGCTGAGTCATAAGAGTTCGAGCCATGACTTATGTTTGCAAATTATAGAGATGCTTGCAATTAGAAAAATTACAGCTAGCCAGAAGGCTAATACAACAATAGGTAAGGGCATATATATATAGAGAGTTATTGACGACGTGGCCCTATTTGAGGACCTATCATATTGTGCATACCAAATTTGCAAATTTCCAGCTTAAGACCCTAATATGGAAAAAACAAACACACCCCGTGAATAGTAGGCCATGGGAGTATCAGAAGGTAAAAGTATAAGTTCCAACAAGTAATAGAAGTAAGGTGAAGGAGGGTCCGAGGTACCCAGTTAGTGGAGATTATCAGTATTTACAATTGAGGCAGGGAAATATAAGCATTCTAAGTTACCTTTAACAGTAACAGTTGTAAACGTGATAATAGTTCTCATTGTGAGACACCTAGGCGGTGCATTGTGAATAGTACAGTCATATATGAATACTAGAATGATCAGACATTTTAGAAGATAGGCACCGGAATCCTAGAAGAGATAAATATTTTCCTTAGTATGACTCCCGTTCCTAGTAAAGTGAGGATCTTAGGTGACCCAAAGAGCCAGTGGATAGAGCAAGGGGAGCAAAAAAAAAGGCAAAGAATGTTTTGTTGATGTTTTCAGAATAAAGTGATAGACAGAAATGTTAGCAGGAGAATAAGAAGAGAGTAAATGAAGCATTATGAGTAAGATGTGATAAATGGGTGATAATGGTAAATTAAAATATGACAGGATGATAGAGTCTATAGTCAAGTGAAGGAAAAGACAAGAGGTGACGTACCTTGAGAAAAAAACACTATATAAGCCATAAAGTCATACCCTCACTTCGAGAAATGAGATGGTGACTACAACGTGATTACTAGAAGGCTAAGTTAGGCCTGTGGAGTAATAAGGATCAGCATGGGCTAGTAAACAATATAATACCGAACATGAATTAGGGACTAGAGGATTTGATAATAGTTGACATCATGGGAAATTCAATGACCGCGTTCCAACAATAATAGAATGGACGACAGGGTTAAGGGACTAAGTGTGCTAGTAACACTAGGCGTCATCCTCGCGTGTGAGAAATTTAGTTATCCATGGTACAAGAAGGGTTATTGTAAGGCGAGTAAGGGTCATCAAAAAATCATATGGAAAGATGCCGAGGATGAAGAGGTAAAACATCTGTATATAAAACTTTAAAGAATTAAATGCTAGTACTCCCCTAAAGAAGGGAAGATTGTGTGGTATGGTATTGAGTCGGAGTTAAGTGGTTCAAGTAACTATGGAATGGTAAATGAAGAATGAGACAAAAATGTGAAAGGGAGGAGGCTGCGCTTATTCAAATCCTACATATATGTTACGACCCCAAAACATTATGCAAGCACGATGTCGGGTAAAGGCAGTAAGGGTTCCCG
>AWOL01S0070154.1:6364-21129 GCA_000715115.1 Nicotiana otophora | reverse complement strand
TTGAGTCGCCGGGCAGAGAGTTTGGGGAGCTTAGCATATCTACCAGCAGGAGAGAGGCCCATGGCGTTGGATGTTTAGGCCTTAGCCAGCCAGTTTGTGAGATTGGATATCTCTAAGCCGAGTCAAGTATTGGCTTGTGCGGTCTCTCGGCCTTCTCTTTATGATCGTATCAGGGAGCGTCAGTATGATGACCCCCATCTGCTTGTCCTTAAGGACACGGTCCAGCACAGTGATGCTAAGGAGGTCACTATTAGGGATGATGGTGCATTGAGGATGCAGGTCAGACTATGGTGTGCCTAATGTGGATGGTTTGCATGAGTTGATTCTCCAAGAGGCTCACATTTCGCAGTACTCCATTCATCAGGGTGCCGTGAAGATGTATCGGGACTTGAGGCAGCATTATAGGTAGAGGAACATGAAGAAGGACATAGTGGAGTTTGTGGCTCGGTGTCTAAATTGCCAGCAGGTTAAGTATGAGCATCAGTGGCTAGGTGGATTGCTTCAGAAGATAGAGGTTCTGGAGTGGAAATGGGAGCGGATCACTATGGATTTCATTGTTGGACTCCCACGGACTCAGCAGAAATTTGACGCAGTTTGGGTGATCGTGGATAGGCTGATCAAGTCAGCTTATTTCATTCTTGTGATGACTATCTATTCTTCCAAGCAGTTGGCTCGAATTTATATCCGCGATATTGTTAGGCTTCATGGCGTACCGGTATCTATCATCTCTGACCAGGGTACGCAGTTTACATTACGGCTCTGGAGGGCTGTACAACAGGAGTTGGGTACTCAGGTTGAGTTGAGCACAGTATTTCACCCTTAGACGGACGGATAGTCCGAGCACACTATTCAGATACTAGAGGACATGCTTTGCGCTTGTGTGATGTATTTTTGGGGTGCTTGGGATCAGTTCTTGCCACTTGCGGAGTTTTCCTACAACAACAGTTATCAGTCTAGCATTCAGATAGCAGTATATTAGGCTCTGTATGGTAGGCGGTGTCGATCTCCAGTGGGTTAGTTCGAGCCGGGCGAGGCTAGATTATCGGGTACGGACTTGGTTCAGGATGCCCTGGATAAGGTGAAGGTGATTCAGAATCGACTTCGCACAGCCCAGTCCAGACAGAAGAGTTATGCAGACCGGAAGGTTTGCGATATTGCATTCATGGTTAGAGAGCGGGTCGTGCTCCGAGTTTCGCCTATGAAGAGCGTTATGAGGTTCGAGAAGAAGGGCAAGCTGAGCCCAAGGTTTATCGGACCATTTGAGGTGTTGCGACGTGTTGGGGAGGTTGCTTATGGGCTTGGCTTGCCTCCGAGTCTTACAGGGGTCCATCCAGTATTTTATGTTTCTATGCTCCAGAAGTATCACGGTGATCCGGCTTATGTGTTGGATTTCAGCTCAGTCTAGTTGGACAAAGATCTATCTTATGTTGAGGAGCCATTGGCTATTTTGGACAGGCAGGTTCGAAAGCTGAGGTCAAAGAACATTGTTTCCGTGAAGGTTCAGTGGAGAGGTCAGCCATTCGAGGAGGCGACCTGGGAGACCGAGCAGTATATGCGCAGTCGTTATCCATATCTTTTCACCACTTTAGGTATGTCTCTATACTCGTTCGAGGACGGACGATTATTTTAAAAGAGGGAAGATGTAATGACTCGGCCAGTCTTTTGAGAGTTATAGCCCCGATCCACTATTTATTGCTTTCCCCGTATCTGTATCAGCTTATGTGACTTGCCGGGAGATTTTGTTTTGGTTTTTGGAGTGTTTTGGGACACTTAGTCCCTAAACGGAAGTTTAAGTCTTAGGATTTTGTCTGTAATCAAAACAGTTTGAAGACGACTTCGGAATGGAGTTTCGTCGGTTCCGTTAGCTCTGTTGGGTGATTTTGGACTTAGGGGCATGTCTGGATTGTGTGTTAGAGGTCTGTAGCTCATTTAGGCTTGAAATGGCAAAAGTCGAATTTTTGGAATACGATTCCGGAAGTTGGAGTAGGTCCGTAATGTTGAATATGACTTGTGTGCAATATTTGGGGTCAATCGGACATAGTTTGATAGGTTTCGGTATCGGTTGTAAAAATTTGATGTTTCAAGTTCATTAAGTTTGAATTGGAGGGTGATTCGTATTTTTAGCATTGTTTGATGTGATTTGATGGCTCGACTAAGTCTGTATGGTGACTTAGGACAAGTTGGTATATTTGGTTGAGGTCCCTAGGGCTTCGGGTGTGTTTCGGATTGAGTTTTGGACTTATGCAATTGCTGAAGCTATCTGAGTTCTGGTGTTTTCGCACCTGCGGTGGGGAGACCGCATATGCGGGATCGCAAGTACGGAGAGGCAAGCGCAGAAGCGGAGAGGAGGGGAGCTGCCTAGGGTCGCAGGTGCGAAGGAGGTGCCGCATTTAAGATGCCCGCAGAAGCGCTCAACGACCCGCAGGAGCAAAAGAAGACCGCAGAAGCGGACATGGGTCTGCAGGTGCGACCCATTGATCGCAGAAGCGGACACTGAGTTTTTAAGTGGAATCCGAACTTGCGATGGGAATTCTACAGGTGCGGTGATGCAGGTGCAATTCTTGGCTCGCGTGTGCGAAATCACTAGGCAGAAAAGGGCTAAGTGCGAGGGTTTGATTTCACTCTCCATTTTTGGACCTAGAGAGCTCGGATTGAGGCGCAATTTTGAGGAATTTTTAGAGGAAGCTTGTAGGTAACGATTCTTAACTTTGTTATGGTTATATCTCATTAATCTATAGTTGATTCCACCCTTCAATTAAGGATTTGAGTGGGAAATTGGGTAAAATGGTAGAAACTTCCTAAACTAAGTTTTTAAGATTTGGAAGGCGATTTGAGGTCGGATTTGAGAAATTTTTGTATGGTTGGACTCGTGAGTGAATGGGTGTTCGTATTTTGTGACTTTTACCCGATTTCGGGATGTGGGCCCGGGAAGACTTTTTGGGGCGATTTTCTAATTTCTTGCTTAAGCTTTGATTTCATTAACTAGATTAGTTTCTTATAGTTATATTTATGATATGTAATTGATTTTGGCTAGATTTGGGCCATTCGGAGTCAGATATTCATGGAAAAAGCATTGTTACAGATTGATTTGAGCTTGGTTCGAGGTAAGTGGTTTGCCTAACCTTGTATGGGGGGAAATCCCTTTAGGATTTGGTACTGTTGTGATATGTTAGTGTCGTATACGTGAGGTGACGAGTACGTACACAGGCTATTTATTGTAAAACCCGATTTATTTTACTGAGTAGCAACCTGTTTTTTCTTTAATTTGAGTTATACCGTTTAAATGAGTATTAGTCTGTTTTCATTCTTATTTGAGTTATCCCAATATGTGTAGTTATCATATTTAGTCTAATATAGTATGTCTACGTGCTTTAACTGCTTATTTGAACTCTGTGAAGCATGCCTAGATGATTCACTGTTTTTCCTTGTTCTTTATCACATAACTATGGAAATCTTATTGTTAACTGTTGTATTTATCGGTTTGAGATATGTGTTTCCTTTTGAGACTACGAGGCGGTTCCTCGGGATTTCTCCCTTCACATTTACTTTTGAGACTACGAGGCGGTTCTTCGGGAGTTCTCCCTGTACATTTACTTTTGAGACTACGAGGCGGTACCTCGGGAGTTCTCCCTTCACATTTACTTTTGAGACTACGAGGCGGTTCCTCGGGAGTTCTCCATGTACATTTACTTTTGAGACTACGAGGCGATTCCTCGAGAGTTCTCCCTGCACATTTACTTTTGAGACTACGAGGCGGTTCCTCGGGAGTTCTCTTTGTATATTTACTTTTGAGACTACGAGGCGGTACCTCGGGAGTTCTCTCTGTATATTTATTTTGGGACTACGAGACAGTATCTCGGGAGATCCCCTGTTGATTACCCTTGTGTGTTGTACTGTTGCCTTGTTGTGTTTTCTTTTATTAAATTCTAGTCTCTTATTATACTGTATATTCTCCTACCTTATTTATTATTTACCATTGGGTCTGACCTGACCTCGTAACTACTCGACCGAGGTTATGCTTGGCACTTACTGGGTACCATTATGGTGTACTTATGATACTCTTCTGCACATATTTTTCGTGTGCAGATCTAGGTACTTCTTACCATCCGCATTATCAGTGAGTCGAGACAGCTTTGAAGACTTTAAGGTACAGCTGCCGCGTCCGCAGACCTCGTAGTCCCTTTCTACTCTTCCCCATGTTCATTATCTTCTGTATTTCTTTTGTTAGACTCTGATGTATAGAGATACTAGTTTTCCTTCTGTAGTTTGTGATTCACGATGTTTCGAGTTTTGGGAAACTGTGTACGTCTAGTGTTTTGGTTATTGTATATGCCGAACGGCATTATTATTGGTTATTCAGTATATAATGCAGTTAGTTGTTTAGTTTTGCTTCCATTATTGATATTTTCGCAATCTGTTAGGCTTACCTAGTCGTAGAGACTAGGTGCCGTCACAACATATCTCGGAGGGATGTTGGGGTCGTGACAAGCATAAGCACCCCAATAATGAAAATATAGACAAGAAGGGACAGTACCACAAAATCATACAAAAGTAAAATAAAAACAACAAGGTAGTAAGGTGATCAATAGTGAAAGAAAACAACGGTTAGTCAGAAGAACCTACTACCAACAGAAAGCGAGACTGCGTGCCAATACTACTGTTATGATCATTCTAGACTACCTACTCTACTACCCTAATTCTTGACCTTCATACTTTCCTATCAAGGGTAATGTCCCCGGTCAGCTGAAACTGCTCCATGTCTTGCCTAATCATCTCTCACCTCTTAAGTAACCAGTCCTGATTAGTATCGAAATCTGGCAATAATTGGGCGCCGGTAATTTATTAAATAACGTCATGGTATAGTACTACTATAATTGTGGCTTGTGGTTTATTTGTATATTCTGATTGTTTCAAAAAAATAATTTCTTTTCACTGATTACAACTAGAATTATGTATAGGGTAAATTGGGTTATATTAAATGATCGAATGATTGCGTGACACGTGTAATCGGAGGCAGACGAAAGATGAATCGAGTAAGAACCGAGACCGGGGACAACAACTGTAGTGATGTCGGATATATCCTGAAGGAAGCATAATCAACGGGGGCAAAATGAATGTATGTCACCATATGGCATTTAATGAACCAGTACATTCGACGCGGAGCATAAATTTATATGTAAAAATCACTTAATTTACAATAAATAATAGATATGAACATATAGCTTTAAAATATAATGGGTTCAATATTAAAAATATTAAATATTGAATCCATAAAATTAAAACACTAAATGCGCGTATGTTTATGTTAATGTACCTCCCAAAATATCATGTTGAAAAGTCCTTTTGGATCTTCATAGGATCATAGTGGCAGATTAGGACTGTTACGGTCCCACTCCTCAAATGGACTCACTAAAAAGTTTAAGTTTTATGTATTGAGGGCTTATAATATTTTAATATTATTAGGTTACTTAAGCTGATAACTTTATTTAATAATATTAATTAATAATCTAGAATAATAATAATAATAAGTACTTTGTTATAATAAGTTAAATTACATTAATAATAGAAACAATTTACATTGTCAGCACATATAATAAATTATATATCTCATATAGTCGAAAATCTAAGAGAAATATTTTTATTCTTTAACATGTGGAAAAAGCGGGTACGGTATATATTAAAAGTGCTTACAAGCTCTTTGATTTTTAAACTAATTTGACATAGATTATAGGGAAAAGGCCCAAAAATAACCCTGTGATATTCGAAATGGATCAATTATAACTCCTGTTTCAACTTGAGCCTACTAATACCCCTACCGTTAAAGAATGAGCCTAATTCTACCCTTTTTCACTAACAGCTACTAGTTAAAATATTTACTTTGTCCAAAAAAATTCAGGAAATAACACGTGTCTTAATCAACCCACCCCCAATATTATTTTACCAGCCCCCCACCTTATTTCACCCACCCCTCCGTACCTTTTTATCCCCCTTCACTTAATATCTTTTAACCTAAAAATCAGACCTTTCATTGTTATTTCCTCCCCATTTTCCTTCTCTTGTTCAATCGGCTCTCCTAGGGTTTTCTGATTAGTGAAGTACGGTGGATCGAAGGAGAATTCCAATTGAAGTTCCGTCTGAAGAGTGATATAATACATCAAGGTAAGTTGTATTTTGCTCTTTTATCTTGATTTAAATTTTTTCAGGGAGGTTTTAGGTTTGTTTAACACATATGTATAAAGGCCATGTGCATTTGTTTGATATGCATGTTATACACAAATGACTAATTTGGACTCTGTTTTGTTTTGTCTCCTCTTTTACATGTGACTCACTGTTGAAGGATGATTGATAAAGTCGATATTATTTTCAATTATGGGGGTGATTGGGTAATTTCTCCTGAGTCTGTATTGACAGTCAATGCACAAGACATTACATACGACACTGAAACTTATGGTGTAGATGTTGAAGTAGCCAGTGATTGTGAACATAGCCTTGGTTCCTATGATTTTTCTGAATCTGATTGTAATGGCTATGATTATGAAGAACTTGAGAGTATTAACAAGCAAAGGAGGAGAGTAGTGTCTGATAGGTTAGAAAACTTCAAGGAGTTGGAGCTTGGGATGACATTTAAGGACATGAAGGAAGCTAGACAATTTATCAATTTCTATGCTTTAGCTAACAAGAAAGGGTTGTGGGTTGTTAAAAGTGATTCAACAAGAAGTAGATATAAGTGTGATACAGGTTGCCCATTTGTATGTCTCATATCCCAGGATGGTAGGACTGCTGGGTACAAAATCAAAACCTTAAATCCAAACCACAATTGTGATCCTTGTTTCAAAAATAAGAGAGCTAGTGCAAAGACTTTAGCTCAATATTTTAAGAACAAGGTACAAAACAATCCAAAGTACAAGGTAAAGGATATGAGGGGAGAACTGGATACTGATTTAAGTTTGAATGTCACTAAGTCCACTCTAAAAAGGGCAAAAAGATTAGCTCTTGAGAAGCTAGAGGGCAGTTTTCTTGATGACTACAATAAGCTTGAGGCATATGGACAGGAGATTAAGCATAGTAATCCTGGTAGTGATGTAGTCATTAACATATCAAAGGATGCTTTGGCGGAAGGGAAGAGAAGATTTTTGAGGATGGACATATGCTTCCAAGCTATGAAGCAAGGATGGAAAGATGGCTTAAGGCCACTAATAAGCTTGGATGGTACTTTTCTGAAGGGAAAATGTAAAGGTCAGCTGTTGGTTGCTATAGGGAAAGATTGTATGAACCAGTTCTATCCACTTGCTTGGGCAGTGGTGGACAAGGAAACTAGCAGAACTTGGACCTGGTTTTTGGAGCTCTTAAAAATGTCTTTGGACTTGAAAGATGGTGCTGGAGTGACATTCATAACAGACATGCAAAAGGTTAGTCTTTCTAGAATTTATGTTTATGTTTTCTGATTATTTATTTTGTATTAACTAATTGTATTTTTTTTTCTTCTGATTTATGGTAGGGCTTGCTTGATGTTGTTAGTGTTATACTGCCTGAGGCAAATAAAAGATTCTGTGTGAGGCACATTGAAGCCAATTGGTGTAAAAGATGGAGAAGTGGTGAAATGAAGAAAGTGCTGTGGTGGTGTGCCTGGAGCACCTATGAAGAGGAATTTAAGGATCAGTTGGTAAGCTTGGGAGAGCTTGATGAAGATAGTGCAAGGGACTTGGTCAAATATCCTCCAAAAGCTTGGTGCAGAGCNCAGACATGCAAAAGGTTAGCCTTTCTAGAATTTATGTTTATGTTTTCTGATTATTTATTTTGTATTAACTAATTGTATTTTTTTTTCTTCTGATTTATGGTAGGGCTTGCTTGATGTTGTTAGTGTTATACTGCCTGAGGCAAATAAAAGATTCTGTGTGAGGCACATTGAAGCCAATTGGTGTAAAAGATGGAGAAGTGGTGAAATGAAGAAAGTGCTGTGGTGGTGTGCCTGGAGCACCTATGAAGAGGAATTTAAGGATCAGTTGGTAAGCTTGGGAGAGCTTGATGAAGATAGTGCAAGGGACTTGGTCAAATATCCTCCAAAAGCTTGGTGCAGAGCATATTTTGACACTCAATACAAGAACATGATGGTAGACAACAATTTCACCGAGTCTTTCAACTCATGGATCCTGGAGGCAAGACACAAACCAATTATCAAAATGCTAGAGGAAATCAGAGTCAAGGTAATGGAAATGTTGGCTAACAATGAAGAAAAGTTGAGGAGCTGGAATGGTCATTTCAGTCCACAGTGTTTGAGGCTATACAATGACTACAGGGTAATTGCACTAGGTTAGGTAGTTGTGTTTAATGGCGATTATGGCTATGAGATAGCAGAGGGTGAAGATACACATACTGTCAACCTTGATTCCAAAAGATGCACCTGTATGCTATGGGAGTTGAGTGAAATTCCATGTCCTCATGCTATCAAAGCATTGACACACAAGAAAGTGGAACCCCTGACGGAAATTAATTGGTTTTACAACCAAGAAGCTTACTCAAGGACATATAGGCACAAGTTTCTTCCTGTGAGAGGGCAAAGATTCTGGAAAATGAATCATTCATAACATATGGAACCACCAAAAATTGTAAAATGGGTTGGAAGACCCAAGGTAAAGAGAAACAGGGAGCCAGATGAGGCAAGAAAGAGAAAGGGAGAGTGGAGTGCTTCTAGAAAGGGTCTTCCAGTCACATGCAAGAAATGTAGTGAACTTAACCACAATGCAAAAGAATGTTACAAGGTAAATCATTTATATAGAACTTAGGATAAACTTTGTGTTTAAGTATTTAATTAATATTTGTCTTATTCAAATTTGACAAGACAACTTCACTGGAAAAGCATCACAACAGAGGAAAGGGAAAGGTTGCAGTCTAACTCAAAGTCAAAGCTCAGTTGGTAATGATAACCTAAGTGTTCCTTATGAAGACCATTTGGATGCTAGAACACAACAATCATTTGCATCTGTGTTTGATACTCAAACTGAAATACTACAGTCGATTGCATATGGTCCAGAAGTTGAGAATGAAGAAGACCCCCTCTTGCGGCCAATGGTTGTGTCTGAGACACAAACATGGCTGGAGCCAAGGAAGACAAATCATGTTGCACCAGTGGCAAGAGCTAATACAAGGAAGATCCAGTTTAAAGGAGATCACACTGGTGCTTCAAATCCAACTAACCTGCCTTATTCGCCAATCAAGTGCACATGGAAGGGAAAAGAGGCAATGATATTAAACCAGCTACAAGAAGGACGAAAGAAAAGAATCAAAAGTATGGGAATCAAAGGAAAGAGAGAACTTGCATAATGTAGTCATGATGGATGGTTTTTGAAGATCTTGTGATCTTTGTAATTGAAATATGGCTGAAACTTTTGCTTTTTATGATTTCAAGCAGCTAAAACTTGTGTTTTTTGTGATTTCATATGGTTGCAACTTGTACTTTTTTGGGGTTAACCACCTCTAGGTTTTAGGTAGCTTTGAAACTTGGTATTTATGGTTAACCAATTATAATGGTTATGACAGCTACTCTGGTTGAATTTAATATGCCACAATGGATGTACAATCTCCCTTTAGTATCTTGTTTATGTTGTGTGTGATTATGGCGTTTCTATTTGTTAATGTCACCAAAATGTTAGATTTAACAGAATGAAGAAAATAAAAGGTCATTCATGTTGTGTTATGATATTATATGGGATTAAGATCTTCAACAAATTCAATAGACTAGTAACATGTGAATGAATTTTACTGGAAATATATTCTTTCCATACTTGTGTATTCCAGCAACTTAAGGAAATTAAATCAACATTCAAGCATTAAGTGAAGGGGGTAAAAAGGTGGGGAGGGTGGGTGAAATAAGTAAGGTGGGGGATGGTAAAATAATATTTGGGGGGTGAGTTGATTAAGACACATGTTAATTTCTTATTTTTTGGACAAAGTAAATATTTTAAGTAGTAGCTGTTAGTGGAAAAGGGTAAAATTAGGCTCATTCTTTAACGGTAGGGGTATTAATAGGTTCAAGTTGAAACAGGGGTTATAATTGATTTATTTCGAATATCACAGGGTCATTTTTGGGCTTTTTCCCTAGATTATAATGCTGGAATTATTAAACGGAAGGATGAAACAACATATCATTTGGGGATTATTTGAATGGAAGAAATCCATTATTTAATTCCTGCATTTAATTAGTTTCAAGGGTTGAGGAGAACGAGAGGTGAGTTTAAAGAAGAAGATGATAGGTGCACAGGAACCAATAGGAGAAGCAGAACCTTTTGCTTTTTACGTATTGTCACTATCTTATGTGAAAATAGAAAGAAGTGGATCACATATTTATTTTATTTGTTTTTGGTTCACATATTTGGATATGGGAATCGAGTCGTGGCCATATTTTATATTCCTGCTTATCTTAAACACTAGCGGAGGAGGAAGAACCGTGCTCTGCACGGGCCCAATTAAAAGTATCTATTTTAAGTAAAGTTTTTAGGTTGCGCTCAATTTTGTGTCACCTATTGAATTTGTATCCAGTTTTAAAAAATAATTGATATTCAATTTTTGGGTAACTTCAAATACGTACAATTTTCTTTTCTTCCTTTGTGCTTAGGATTTCTGCTTCTTTTTCTTAGTTACAAAATAAGTTAGATGAATTTGTTGTTGTTTTGACAATACGATGATTGGCAATATTTATGATATTTGGAAGATATATTTCAAATTTGAGCTCATTTGGAGTAAATTTGGGTGCTGAATATCATATATTGAATTGTTGAAACTTGAAGAACAACTTTATGTTTCAGAAATTAAGATTCGAAATCTAAAGTTGCATTGAAAAGATTGAATCACTTAAGATTCGAATTTGTGAAGTTACATTTGAAAGATAGAAGAACTTGGATTATATTTTTGAAGTTGCGTTGAAAAGAATGAACTAATTCAGATTCGAGCGGGTACACTTTGTAAAATTTAGTGCAATACGGTTATAACTTCAATGGTGGCCCATAATACGAGTTTATATGAAAATGCCCCCTATTTTAGTCGAACTTTATTTTTTATTTTGTCCAAAAAAAATGATACTTATTCTTTCTTTATTTATTTTTTTCTTTATTTCTTTTCTAAAAATAACTATGTAAAATAAATTATTTTTGCTTCTTTTTTTGCAGATGAATTTGTTAGCAGATATTGGTAATTTAATTAAATTATATTTTGTAACCACGCGTCAAAGTTAGAAAAAAAGGGAGCATCGCATGTCTAATTAAGAGCAGGAGGCCACAAGTTTTCTTTTTCTAATTTTTCAAAGCCATTTTGAGGCACCTCAGAGTCCCAACAGTGCTATAATACGGAGGAATATTAATAGCCAAACAGGAATAAACTAAATATTATGAGCTATAATGTTCGTGATACTACCCAATTTAATATTAGCTATCTTAGATGTAGCCATAAATATATTAAAAAAAATTCAAGCTGCAATACCACAAAATTAACATTTGAAAAGTAAAGCTTCTCAACTTTTACTACTATGCAAATTTTCTAAATTGCAAACACACACAAGTTTGCCATCCCCTGACATCATCATGTAAAATGAATTTTGTTGGCAATTTAAAAGTTCTCAAAATTTGCTAAATTTACTAAAATGTGTAAAGATATCAAAAGTAGTAAATAAAGAGCTAAATAAAGGGCAAAATTATATCAGGTGCCGTATTTATATTATCTCAGTATAAGGAAAAAAGGGACCTCCAAATGTCCACGCGTATCTAGGCATATTTATGGAATGACCTAATTAACCCTATGAGGTAGAGCTACCTGATTATTCTTGACTTGGTGTTTTGGTCAATTCACATTGACCAGAAGCTCCTCTCCATT
Source organism: Nicotiana otophora (assembly GCA_000715115.1). Classification (NCBI taxonomy): domain Eukaryota; kingdom Viridiplantae; phylum Streptophyta; class Magnoliopsida; order Solanales; family Solanaceae; genus Nicotiana; species Nicotiana otophora. The sequence goes on along the minus strand of AWOL01S0070154.1, from coordinate 9,267 downwards.
CTCCCTTATTAATAGTAGTAATAGTAATATACTTCGCTTTATATGCTGCTACTTTACATATATATACTTTAAAAGATGCCACTATATATGTGGATTCAATAAAAGTATGTTAAGAACTGAAATCAGGAAAAATAAATAAACGTTGAACTTTAGGTTCTAGATATTACAAAAAATTTTATAAAAAGATTCGACATAAAATAGGTTATATAAAACTTTAGAAAAGTTCGATAAAATCAACTCTTTCACTAAATAAGATCATAGGACAAAAAGTTGCCATTTCTATGACTGAAAATAAGTATAAAAGGTGGCCACAAGGGAAAAATACTGATGAACTTAAATGACCTTAAGCCTCAATAATGTTGTACGCATGGACAAACAAGGTAGATAAAAAGAAGGGAGAATTGAAATTTTGATCTCTGGATTATTGATATATTATAATTTCGGCCCTTATGATATTTTACTAAGCGTATTAGAATTGTGGTCCCTTATGTAGGAACTATATTATGTCTAGATTATTAGATTTACTAGTCTCTTGTAACGCGCTACTTAATCTCGATGAATACATCATTTTTAAAAGATCACGTAGTAACTATTATATTAAAATTATATTTGAGTTATATATAAATTAAAAGTTGAAGTGTAAGTTCTTAAAAATAATAATTGTTGATTCTATTTAACTAACTAAAGAAAGAAAGGAATTGTGTCCCATAGTAATTCATCATCATCTCAGTAGATATATTCAACTTAAAAGCGTTGACACGGATAAAAACTTTTAATATTTTTTAGATACATCTCTGATTTGTATAAAAGTTTACTTTTGGGAGGTTTGATTTCTTCAACAACAATTTTTTTTTTTGATAAATAAATTTTGGCTTTGTTCATATTTTTGTGCCAAAGGAGATAATAGAAGGAGATATGCACAAAGTTGAAGACATAAATTGAGAAAGGAACATTAAAAAGAGAAAAACGTACCAATAATATACTGTTACGTGTTATTTTTTGTCTCAAATTTGATTAAGAGTTAGGACATATCTTATTTGGAACAGTAAAATTTTAATGATTTTGAAGTACTAAGTAGTAAGATTTAATTCGTATACAGTTTAAAGAAGGAAAGATTTAATAATTAAAATTATAGTCAGTTTTAAATTTCTAAATATTAGGTAAATTAATAAATGATTATTTTGTCTAGTCAAACTCTATTTTAAAATAATAAAAAAGGCGAACGACATTTCGTTAAGGACTTTTGTAGTACTAGTTTTAGTGTACGCGCGTTGCGCGTGCACTCCGTCTTAGTAAATGGATAATTTTAAAAAAAATTACATAAATATTATATTAATGAATTGCGTTTGAGTTATAAAATAGAAGTTAAAAAATATTAGTTGCTGAAAATGGTGATTGCTAATCTTATTTAGCTAACTCAATAAAGGAACAATAATAATGTAAGTTCCCAATCTCTAATCTTAAGTTCATTTTAGAAGATACAAACAAAATCAAGAAATCTTCTTTTCTCGCAAGCAAAAAATAAATTGTTCTATTTCTTTTATCAATAAATAATACTATAGAAATTATAAATAACTAAAAAAACGTTTTTGAGAATTTGGCCAAATAAGCTCTATGTTAGAGAAACGAGGGTGGCGAACATTGTCAATTTTGGAAAAATCATTATAGAGCATTAAGGTGCAGACAACGTATTTTATATATGTATCAATTATGTATCAAACAGCATGCTGCATCCCTTACAAGAGTCCTCCTTTCTAGAAATTTTTGATGTCCTCGCCCTCTTCTTCGGATACAGATTATAGAGTGAGTAGAGTAACTCAATTAAAAATAGCAAGACAAAAGAGACTCCCTAACAATTAAGGATAATAACTTAGTCTCTATTGGGGTCAAGAATCCCAAATCAATTTACCCAACTGAATATCATTAGGATAAACTTTTTACATAATGGTATATGAACAAAACAATTAGTGGCAGAGCAGAGGCGGATTTACGTAGAGGGGGTGGGGTACATGCTCCCCTCCCTAGGCTATGTATAAATAGTACCAATTTTACAATTATATATATAAATATGTTTGTGAGGTCAAGGGTTCGATTCTCTGTCCCTTCACCTTTTCTATATTAAGTTTTTTTTAAAGTACCTTTTGGCTAAAAACATGGCCCGCATTTTTAGAAGGAATTTGGGTATATACCAATATATCAAGTCCAACATGGCCCACGTTTTAGGAGAAATTTGGATATATACTAATATATCAAGTACTTAATTCCTAAAAGCAACCTTCACCGTTTGTCTCCCTCTCCTTTTCTATATATTTTCTTTTTTAAAGTTCCTTTTGGCTAAAAACATGGCCCACGTTTTTAGCAGGAATTTGGTATATACTAATATATCAAATTCCTAATTCCTAAAAGAAAACTTTACAGTCTCTCTCTCTCGGCTCTAGCCTCTGTAAATGGATTCTTCAAGAAAGCAATATTTCTTCTCCACGACTACGTTCCTTTAAAATTCTCAGCGTTAGATATCTAACTACTCTCTCCTTGCTCTGTATTTTAATTCTCTCGCTGCAACTTTATTGAATAACTTGCTCAAATCTAAACACAATTAAAGTGTCAAGCATATATGTACAGAACAACAAATGCCTAATTTTTGTGCTATAACTTCTTCATCTGTTGGCTAACATGCTTTAATATGATTTATTTGAATTTAATAATTTATTTGAATTAAGATAGATTAAATACAACAACAACAACAACCCAGAATAATCCCACTAGTGGGGTCTGGGGAGGGTAGTGTGTACGCAGACCTTACCCCTACCCTGGGGTAGAGAGGCTGTTTCCAAATGACCCTCGGCATCCTTCCCTCCAAGAACTCCCCACCTTGCTCTTGGGGTGACTCGAACTCACAACCT
>AWOL01S0070151.1:0-21138 GCA_000715115.1 Nicotiana otophora | reverse complement strand
GGGGGAGGTCAGGTCCATTGTTATGCTTTCCCTGATATGATTGAGGTTGTTGCATTAGATGCTGTCAGCCATCAGATTTATTTGATCCGAGTTCCACTTATTTGTATGTGGCATCCGTGGGATACGAGGTTAAACCCTTCCTTAAGCACTCCACATTTTCATTTCTTGGCTCATATTTACTAACTCTTAGAGGCATTTACTTTTCTTGGGGGCTAGAGAGACTTGACATAACTCTCTCTTGTTCATTTCATTCTTTTTCTCCCTTGATGCTCAAACTAGAGATAATTGCCTCTTTTTGATTCCAGCAACCTTCCTTTTTATTCTCTTTTTAGCATTTCCTTTTTGTTCTTTTTCTTTTCTTGCTTTCTCTTTTCGTAGAGATCATTTCTTTTCTCTTTTGGGTGCTTTGATACCTCTTTCAAATTCCTCAACTCTCTCCCCAAACTTATGCCTTAAGCTACTTATTTCAAAAGAGTGTTAAGGAAGGTCCGTGTGCCAAGNGTTACACAATGCATATGGTGAGGGATTGTCTCAGACATCGAAGGGGTGGACCTCGCAGGGAATTCAGGCTATGGCTACTGCTCTAGTTGCTACTTCATTTGCACAACAGGGTAGAGTCACAGAACATGCGGGTACAGGACATCCTAGAGGGGGAGGTCAGGTCCATTGTTATGCTTTCCCTGATATGATTGAGGTTGTTGCATTAGATGCTGTCAGCCATCAGATTTATTTGATCCGAGTTCCACTTATTTGTATGTGGCATCCGTGGGATACGAGGTTAAACCCTTCCTTAAGCACTCCACATTTTCATTTCTTGGCTCATATTTACTAACTCTTAGAGGCATTTACTTTTCTTGGGGGCTAGAGAGACTTGACATAACTCTCTCTTGTTCATTTCATTCTTTTTCTCCCTTGATGCTCAAACTAGAGATAATTGCCTCTTTTTGATTCCAGCAACCTTCCTTTTTATTCTCTTTTTAGCATTTCCTTTTTGTTCTTTTTCTTTTCTTGCTTTCTCTTTTCGTAGAGATCATTTCTTTTCTCTTTTGGGTGCTTTGATACCTCTTTCAAATTCCTCAACTCTCCCCCCAAACTTATGCCTTAAGCTACTTATTTCAAAAGAGTGTTAAGGAAGGTCCGTGTGCCAAGAGAGGATTACAACAAAACTGGTAAATGCTTGTAGCATGGTTACCAATTAAGAAAGGCTAAAGGCTGAGAGGGGTTGACTATGAATAACAACTATTGGGTGGCAATAGAACAATAGAAAGCTCAAACAGACGAAGGTGCCTACAATCATCTTCCAAACCAAGAAAATCTAGAACTTCATCTTGAAACACATTCAGGGCAAGTTCTAGACCATTCACACAAATACTTGGACTAGCAACAAAAATCACCTCACCCCTCATGCAACTAGACCGTAGAAGAGGATAGAGTCTAAAGCCTACAATAATCACAATCAATTTTTTGTCTGATCAACCACTCAATGACTATAAAAGTCAACCCAAGAATCTCTAAGTCACTAACTAGAGCTATTTTATTTCAAAAATGTTGTTTCAAACCATAAGCACATAATTAAGTGTGTTGGTTCCAAATGAAGCATGCATAACTCTTTTTCTTAGAATGACTCTATTAAGGCTTTTATTCATTACTACTGCAATTATTATTACCTAAACACAAAAATGGACTCATTCTCTTAAGAAGGTTGTCACACCATCCATCCTAGGGAAGAGTCACCCAGTTCACACAAAAGACTACCTTTGGAAAGAACTGTGACATTAAGAAAGCCAAAGGCTTATTATCTATACTACTACAGGAAACATGAAAATTACTAATATAAATAGAAGTTACTAACAAAAACAAAAATCAAAGTAAACAATCGAACACGCTAATGAAAGCAATAACTATCTAAAGATAGATTTTAAATAAAATAGTTCCCAATGCTTAACAAAATAAGAGTAAAAGGAGAGAGGCAAAGAAACTCCCTAAGCAGACTTGGACATCTCAGTGTCCCCAGCAATATCAACCCATGTTGACTTAGCCAACTGTATATCATCATCATCATATCCGGGAGTGGCGAACATTGCACACACTACGTCAGCAGTGTCGGCAGCAAGGCATGGCTTCTTAGATTGTTCAGCTGGAGCAACCTGTGCTGATGGATCTGGGGTGGACTAGTCTGGGTGAAGAAGCACATCAAATAGAAAATCCCCAACTGTAGCTAGCCGAGTCACCTCAACTCGTAACTTATCTACAGTCTTCTTTCCGAATTAAAACTTCCTCATCTTCTTGACCTGCTTGGTCAAGCCCTCAATAACTGAACCATGATGTACTAGAGTGTCCATGATCACCTTATGGTTGTCCAAAATCTTGCCCAGGTTCTCATCAAGCTCAATAGAATCCTACGGTGCCTGTGTGGATGACTGCCTTGCAACGGTATTAGATATGTTAGACAACTTTGAAGTAGCTCCCTGCATCCAGTTGTTGACATTCTCCAATTTCTGGTAGACTAGCAAAGAAGAAAGTGGGCCTGTAGGCGTGGGCACCAATTTCTGGTAGACTCGCATAACTACTACACTGGTACTTGGCTCAGCTAATGTAGATGGAATATCAGCTGTGTTAGAAAGCACCACGATCGGCTCATCTGGCTGGCCTGCAGTAGTAGAAGGCTGAGCACTCTTCTTTGGGTTGGTCCGATCCTGCAACGAGTACCACTCAAATGGCTTCTTGTGCTTTACCTTTGTATCAAATGGCTTTGGCTGTACCTTTGCATAAATGAGGTTCTCTCTAATGGTACTGGGGTAGGGGTAAGCCGTGTTAGTATGTTGCACTACCAAAAAGATGTTGGCCGACATCAGATCACCTATATTGATCGGGTACACGACAATGATAAAAGCCACTAGAACCGCATATGGAATGGCCATGTTGTTCTCATTCTGTCACAGTTTAAGCCTGCTACACACAAAGGACTGCCAACCTTTTGCCTCAAAGCTCAATGTACTCCGCTGAATGGATACCCAAGCTGTAATCCATCGTCGTGGTGGTTCCAGTGCTAAGATCTCAGCAAGCCATGCTCGGGCCTTTTCTTTCAAGGCCAACTTCTATAGGTACGCATTCAGGATGTTCTGATCAAACTTCACCTTAATGTTATGTACCTTGGTCACCTTTATCCCCTTGCGAATGTGTGAAATGTTGGAATAGAACTCGGGGACAAGGTGCCTCTTGACATCCATGACCTTCTCAGTAAACAACATCCATCCCTTTCTTGTCATGAACTGCAGGGTTGTATCTATCAAGATCCCTAAACAGAAACTGCCTCTCATGTGTCAATGATCTCACCGACCACAACATCCATCAGTAAAAGAAGCCAAACTCACAAATCTGTTTTCCCAAGATTCCTTCTTCTTTGTCCGCTCAACCTAGCAGATGTACCTTTTCTCCTTTTTCCATCATATGGAATATCCTGCACACCAGACACTAGAGCAGCTGGATCGGAGGCATGGCCATCAATTTCAAAAACCTCAGAAGTTCCGTGAGATGATGAAGGCACGTCCAAAGGCTCAGATCGCCTATGTCACCTGGACTGTGCAACTGTCTATTCCTCAGGAATAAACACAGAGTTGCCCTCAAAAGCCTCCTTAGACAGGGCATAAGAACTAGAGTCAGAGAGGTCTGCACCCCTCCCTCTACCTGTTGTGGCCTTCTTCCAAATAGGCTTGGGCTCACTCAGGGGCAAAGCACATCTACCTCGACCCCTAGAAGAGTCTCCTCTGCCTTTTGTAGTTTTGCCGCTGCCTCGTGATCGAACCATTGTTTGTATCAAAACAAAGAGGATTGTTAGTTGCACGTCATCATTCAACATAAATAGGACATATGTATGCAAGGGAGAACAATGTGTATACATTAGGGTTACAACACAAAGGCATGCTTGCAGAATATGGGATTTGTGGTGCGCATTTTTCTGATATGCAGCCGTGAATTGGGACTTGGACTACACATTTTCATGTGCGACCGCACTTCTAACAAGAAAGTTCAGTGGCTCAATTGTCTCCTCTCTGAAGACAGTGCGACGGCCAAAGTGCGGTCAAATAATGCATATGCAGTCCGCGGAATTGTATGTGCGGTCCGTACTTTTGAGCTTCCAAGTGACAAGTCTTTGTTAGCAGTGCGGACCCAAAGTGCGGCCTCAACAGTTATTTTGCGGTTTGCACAATTAATGTGCAGCCTCAGAAAGTACTTTCCTTCACCAGTTACCAAAACAACCAAACCGCAAACTATACATATTCAAGTGCGGCCACAGATTTCAAAATTAGCGAGCAGTTAGTGCTTTTTCACTTAAATTTTGCAATTAGTTGTACCAATCAGTATGGGAACATGGTATTCACATCAAATTTAATTAACCCAACCCATTTTAGCATGTATTAATGACTACCCAGCACAGATCTACCCCACATGGACATATGGATGAACTCTAATAATAGATGGCCAAAAAAGAAATTGCAAATCTCAAAAATTAAACTAACACAAAAGATTAATATGAAGTGAAGCATACCAGATGAAGTGAGTGTACTAGATCGTGTGAGCACATGTATGTGTGTGTAGTTAATAGTGAAAATCTCTCAGTAAATCTTGTAGAGCAAAATTAATTCTATTGTTGGTGAAAAGTGTAAAATGAAAGAAGAACGTCTATTTATACTCATACTTTTTGAAAGGGAAAAAGGTTAAGTGCGGCCGCACTATTCGAAGTGCAGTCCGCACATCTTCACCTGGGCAGCAATGGATGTGTCAGTTGTATGGTCCGCACAATTCCTCTCGCGGCCTCAGATTAGCTCCGCACTGACAAGACCATACTTCAGAGAATTTGCAAGTTATCATTTTTTGAGCTTTCAGAAATGCGGTTCGCATGTGAAATGTGTGGCTGCACAAGCTCTTCTGCTGTGATTAATTCTGCGGCCCCATAATTAAAATATGTGATCCACATTTCCTTCAACACTTAGCCATTTTTGTCCACCCTTCTTGCTTGTAACACTCAACCATGTAGCACACTTAAAATCAAGTTAGAAACAACAAATAACACCTAACTGCAAAAGAAAAAGGAAAAGAACTTGTGTTGCCTCCCAAGAAGCGTCTGATTTAACGTCGTGGCACGACGCAATGTTAAAGCATTTTCAAGAGAACTAAATGACCGACACCACGTGGCACTCTCCATCTTTACCCAAGTAGTGCTTCACCCGGTAAATATTGTTGGAATACTTCATTGTTCTTCTTTTACCAATCCAATGTCGAAATATATCACAACAACAATTCCAAACGAGCCACTCCACTTGGACTTGAGCTTCTAGGCAAACAACCTCAACCTTGAGTTAAAAACAAATACAAGATCACCCACCTTGAACTCTTAATTCCAAATGTATTTGTCATGAAGATATTTCTTCTTTCTTTGTACGGGGATGAACTTTTATATGTATGGTACCAGACTCATCCAATTCATTCAAGTGTGCAACCAGCAAGTTAGCGGCTACATCTAAATCAATATTTCAGTTTCTTTAAAGCCCACGTTGCCTTGTGCTTTAGTTCCATTGGAAGATGGCAAGATTTCCCATACACTAACCGGTATGGACACATTACAATAAGTGTAAGGCCCCTTAAATATTTCCTAAAACCCAGAGTTTCGTGGTGCCGAGGTAGGTGTATGTATTAATGATCACGGTACAGACTTTTTGGGTTGAACCGTGCGCTGGGGAGTAGAAGGAAAATGTTTGGCAAAATAGGGCATTTTTGCAGCCGATTATGCGGTCGCAGAATGGCCGCATAGTGAGGCAGTCATTTGGGCCATTTTTGGATGTCATTTTGCGGCCCATTATGCGACCGCAAAATGATTTCGTAGGCCGCACACTGATCACATAACCAACATGGAAATTTTGCCGAGGGAGGTTCTACGGCGCATTATGCGATCGCAGAACAGGTCTGCGGACCGCATAACGGCCGTAGAATGGGGCAAACTAGCCCAGTTCTGAAGGGCCATTTCGTGGCCCTTTTCGTGGACCGCAGAAGCATTATGCGGTCGCATATGCGACCGCAAATCCAATTTCGGAGTTTAATTTTGGGGTTTTATATCCCGACCCCACTTTGTTATTTAGGCTCTATGGACCATTTCTGAAGGGAGAACTTGATATTTTGTGAGAGAGAAAAGGCTCTAGAGAGGGAGAGAGTTCCTCAGTCAATTATTCCCCAATTCTTACTCGAAATCTCGGAAGCATTCACAAGGGCAGCATACTAGGTCATCATCCTAGAGGTAACATTCTACACCCAATCTCTTAATTTCGAANGGCCCTTTTCGCGGACCGCAGAAGCATTATGCGGTCGCATATGCGACCGCAAATCCAATTTCGGAGTTTAATTTTGGGGTTTTATATCCCGACCCCACTTTGTTATTTAGGCTCTATGGACCATTTCTGAAGGGAGAACTTGATATTTTGTGAGAGAGAAAAGGCTCTAGAGAGGGAGAGAGTTCCTCAATCAATTATTCCCCAATTCTTACTCAAAATCTCGGAAGCATTCACAAGGGCAGCATACTAGGTCATCATCCTAGAGGTAACATTCTACACCCAATCTCTTAATTTCGAAATTTATCTAGAAATGGGCAATTAATAGGATAATTCATGGGTGTAGGAGTGGCTTATTTTGCATGAATGATTGATCGTGGGATGTAAGGAGATTGTTGAGCTAAAATAGTAAACAAGGGGTTATGAGATGAAGGAATCCTACATAAAAGGACCTTGAAACCTTAATGTACATCTAGTGCTAGATAAAATGCTCAAATGAGCTAGAACCATGATCATCTTCCTAATTTTTGTTCAATTTGTTACTTTTCTAAAATATATTGAAGTTTCTAAGATTTATGGAACAATTTAGAGTTAAGGAAGCTCAAGTGAGGTATGTTGGCTAAACTCTTCTGTTAAAAATTGAACCCCACAATATCCATGCACGTCCCGAGTTGCTCACTGTGAATCGATTACCCGAATAAGCTGGTGTCAACAGAAAGCCGTGATAGATATATAATTCAAATGCTCTTATTATGTTGTACTACTATTTGAGAATGTGTTCAATCTATAGGTTGCATATCTAAATTCCTTGACTTCAAGTTGTGTTTTAAATGAAAGCTAATGAAAGATTGTGTAAGAAATCATGATGTGCCCAAGACTCCTATTCTGCTCAAATGTGTGCTTAAATGTCTTGAATAGAAATGCCTTGTTGTTGGAAAGTCCATGATGATGGTTGAAAGTAAAAAGGTTTGCATGAAATACAAAACATGAAATACGAATCACATAATGCAAAATGTGAAATATGAAACACGGCCAATGTGCCAAGAGAAATAATACAATTGTGACCATTAGTGCCCATGAAATGAAGAGATGTTTAAGAAATATGAAACAGGATGATTGATAGAAAAGGGTAATGTCTCACATGAGACGGCCTAGCTGATTGGGTCATGATCTGACGCCATACCGCACACATGGCGGTGACTGTGTTAGAAAGTTTAACTGAAATTGTGATTTTGTTGATGTCTCCCATGAGAAGGCCTAGCCGATCGGATCGTGGTCGGACGCCCTGCCACACACATGGTGGTGACTGTGTTGGAAATCATAATCGAAATTGTGAATAGTTCTAATGAGATCATAATCGAAATTGTGCCAAGAAAAGTAATACAATTGTGACCATTAGTGCCAATGAAATGAAGAGATGCGCAAGAAATATGAGACATGATAATTGATAGAAAAGGGTGATGTCTCACATGAGACGGCCTAGGCGATCGGGTAGTGATCGGACGCCATGCCGTACACATAACAGTGACTGTGTTAGAAATTGTAATTGAAATTATGATTTGGTTGAGATCTCGCATGAGACAGCATAGCTGATCGGGTCGTGATTGGATGCCATTCCGCACACATGGTGGTGACTGTGTTGGAAATTGTAATTGAAATTATGAATAGTGGTATACCGGTACCAAAGATTTCCCAACTTATAATTTGGAAATTAATTTACAACTTATCTTATCTTTAATTTGATATTTAATAATTGTTTGAGGATTTAATTGATATTATGACTGTCCTTACTTGCATTACTACTCGTTTCTTTGAGAGAATGTTTAGTCATATATACTAGTACTATTCGACAGTACTAACGTCCTTTTTGCCAGGGGTGCTGCATCTTTAATAGATGCAGGTGGTTCCACAGCAGGCGGCACTGATCAGCGATGGCACTACACTCTTTTCCCAGTTGATTTGGTGAGCCCCACTTCACTCGAGGTCATGTAGCTTTTTTTCATTTTATCACCATGTTTTGAGGTATAGCCGGAGCCTTATTTCCGGCACTATCATTGTGCTCTTTATATCTAATAGAGGCTCTGTAGACATAGCGTGGTGGTATGTTAGTGTTGGGAAAGTAAAAGTAGTAATGTTATTATTATATCACACGTTCCACATTAACTACGAAACAGTATGTAATTTGGAAGCTTATAAATGATGTAACTGCTGATAATGAATTGGTGTTATTGTTTACTTGATCCACCACACTTATTAATTAATGAATTGGATTTTCCTATTATTCGTGAGTAAGTTTGGGTAGAAGGTAGTGTACAGGCTTGCTAGGTTATCTTGGTTGAGCGCTGGTCACACTCCCCAAGTTTGGGGCATGAAAAACTTGGTATCAGAGCCTAAGGTTTGAAAGTGTCCTAGGATGTTTTGGAGCCGTGTCTAGTAGAGTCCTTCTTATCGGTGTGTTTTCGACCACATCTATAATTAGGAGGCTACTTGGACATTTAGGAATAATACCCTTCTTTGATGTTCTTGATCGTGTGATATAGCTGATAGTACCATTGTTCCTCCTTTAACTCGTGCATTGCTCTAACATACAGTAAATGGCGCCTAAGAAGAAGGCAAGAATTGGCCAAGGAGCCAATGTTACCCCAGGGATGCGGTTGATTCTATCATTGATGATGTGGGTGAACACCCATGGGGTGAGGACATTCCCCCAGTTATAACATTGCCCGATTTTACTATCCCTGCTCAGGCGGCACCAGTTCCTACAACTGATGATGGTACAATGAATCTTCTAAACGATATTCCGGATCTACCTCCCGCCCCAGCTTTCGGTCCTGGTGTTTTCGATGAGGATCTTATGGGAGCCATACAGATGTTGGCTCAAATAGTGGCTTCCCAGGTCCAGAGGTCGACTATTTCTCCCACTTCTTCTAGTCAGCAAGGGGACTCTATTAGTTCCAAGGTTAACAGGTTTCTTTAGTTAGATCCTCCAGTTTTCACAGGTACTAATCCCGAGGAGGACCCCCAGGACTTCATCAATGAAATGCACAAGACTCGCAAAGTTATGCGTGCTACTGAGACAAAGGGAGTGGAGTTGACCTCCTAACACCTGAAGGGGTGGCCTATTCTTGGTTTGAGATGTGGGAGGACTCCCGCGATGAGGGAATCCCTCCAACGAGGTGGAGTGAGTTTGCGGATGCTTTCATGGATCATTTCTTGCTTGCCGAGACTAAGGCAACCCGTGCCGTAGAATTTGAGAACCTAAACCAAGGTAACAATAGTGTATGGGAGTACTATATAGAGTTTGAGCACCTGCCCAAGTATGATATTCACATGTTCCTCACTATGGACGCTAGAGTGCGCCAGTTTATGCAAGGCCTTAGCCCCTTGGTTATAAATGAGGCCGCTACAGCTGCTTTGAATTCTGACATGAACTATTAGAAGATGCTAGCATTTGCTCAAGCTACAGAGAACCGTATGTTGAAGAACATAATGGAACGAGAGGGTAGCAGTAAGGCCCGGTTCACAAGTGACTTTGGGAATTCATTTGGTGGCAGTAGGTCAGCATTAAAAGGAGGGTCATCAGGGCCATCCCAGTCTTTTGCTCAGTCATCAGCCAGTGCACCGCCATCAAGGCCCAATCAGCAGCAGTGAAGTCATTTCAGGCCCAGTCAGGGCAATAGTGGACCCCACCATTAGGGCCGGTTTGGAGGGAGGTCATAGAAGTACTGATGTCCCCCATGTCCTTGGTGTGTGAAGATGAACCTAAGAAATCTGTTACATAGACTTACCCATATGCTACGGGTGCGGATTGAGGGGTCACATTCAGAGGAATTGGCATTCGCCCTGCCAGGGTGTAGGCAGAAGTTCAGCACAGCCAGCCAGTTCTGTATCTAATACATCCGCAGCACCTCCTCCAGCCCGAGGCACTCCATCACCCACCGGGCATGGTGCAGTTAGGGTTGGAGTGCAGAGTTCGGGAGGACCCGACCGTTTCTATGCCATTAGTGGTCGGCAAAGTGCAGAGGCTTCTCCAGACATTGTCACAGGTATATTAACTGTCCAATCTCATGATGTGTATGCTCTTATTGATCCCGGTTCTACTTTGTCCTATGTTACTCCTTATATTGCTATGGAACTTGGGATATATCTGGAATAGCTTTATGAGCTATTCTCTGTATTTACTCTAGTTGGCGAGTCTATTGTGAACGCACTTATTTATAGGGGTTGTGTTGTTACGGTGCGTGGTCGGGACACCATGGTCGATCTCATTGAATTAGTGATAGTTTATTTTGATGTAATAATGGGAATGGTTTGGCTTTATTCATATTTTGCCAAGCTAGATTGCCGAACTAGAACTGTGAGGTTTGACTTTCCAAATGAGCCAGTTGTTGAATGGAAGGGGGATAATGTGGTGCAAAGGGTAAGTTTATTTCTTACCTTAAGGCCACGAAGATGATTAAAAAGTGTGTATTTACCATTTGGTACGAGTTATGGACACTGATGCTGAGGCACCTACACTCGAGTCTATGCCAGTTGCGAATGAATTTTTAGAGGTCTTTCCTGATGAGCTCCCTAAGATTCTGCCAGAGAGGGAGATTGGTTTTGGGATTGATGTGATGCCAGGCACGCAACCTATATCTATTCCGCCCTACAAGATGACACTAGCAGAATTGAAGGAGCTAAAGGAACGATTAAAGGATTTGTTAGAGAAGGGCTTCATCCGACCGAGTGTGTCGGCTTGTGACGCACCAGTTCTATTTGTAAGAAAGAAGTACTGGTCGCTAAGAATGTGGATTCACTACCGGTAGGTCAACAATGTCCCAATCAAAAACATGTACCCATTACCAATAATAGATGATTTGTTTGATCAGTTATAGGGTGCTAAGTACTTCTCCAAAATTTATTTAAGATCCGTGTATCACCAGTTGAAGATCAGGGAACAAGATATTTTGCAACAACTTTCAAAACTCGGTATGGGCACTTTGTATTTCTGGTAATGTCTTTTGGGCTAACTAATACTCTGGAAACTTTTATGGATCTTATGATTGAGTCTTCAAGCCTTTTATTGACTCCTTTATGATAGTGTTCATTTGCGATATCCTTGTATATTCACGAAATCGAGAAGGTGACGTCGATCAACTCAGGGCAGCTCTATAGACTCTACATCAGCACCAGTTGTATGCAAAGTTTTTTAAATGTGAATTTTTGTTTGACTCTATCACATTCTTGGGTCATGCCGTCTCGAGGGAAGGAATTAAGGTGGATCCTCAGAAGATTGCAGTTGTGAAGAATTGGCCTAGACCTACTACTCCAACAGAGATTCATAGTTTCTTGGACTTAGCTGGATATTATAGGAAGTTTGTAGAGGGGTTCTCTACTCTCCCCTCTCCGTTGACTAATTTGACGCAGAAGGCGATTAAGTTCCAATGGACAGATGCTTGTGAAAGGAGCTTCTAGGAGCCGAAATCAAGATTGACTACGACGCCGGTGTTAACCCTACCTGAGGGTACAAATGGGTTTGTGGTGTATTATGATTCTTCAAGAATTTATCTTGGGTGTTTATTGATGCAACATGGAACGGTAATAGCTTATGCTTCTAGGCAACTCAAGAATCATGAAAAGAACTATCCAACACGTGACTTAGAATCTGCGGCAGTGCTATTTGCATTGAAACTTTTGCGTCATTATTTATATAGGGTCCATGTGGATATATTCATGTACCATAAGAGTCTTCAATACATTTTCAAATAGATGGAATTAAATTTGAGGCAAAGAAGATGGCTGGAGTTACTCAAAGATTACGACCTTGATATTCTATATCACCTGGGAAAAGCCAATGTTATGGCAGATGCTCTTAGCCGGAAATCTATGGGTAGTTTGGCTCACTTGGAGGCACATCAAAGGCCGTTGGCCAAGGAGGTTCATCGATTGGCTAGTTTGGGAGTTCTTCTTGCCGACTCTAGTGAAGGAGGTGTAATTGTGCAAATAGGGCTGAATCATCACTTGTTATGGAAGTCAAAGAGAAGCAATACGACGATCCATTGTTGGTACAATTGAAGGAGGGGATTCATAAACATAATACTATGGCTTTTTATCTTTGCATGGATGAGGGTACACTAAGGTACCAAGAGCGTCTATGTGTTCCAAATATAGATGGTCTCCGAGCAAAAATTCATGACTGAGGCTCACTCTTCCAGGTATTCCGTACACCTGGGCTCTACAAAGATGTATCATAATCTCAAGGAACTCTATTGGTTGAATGACATGAAGAGGAATGTCGTGGACTTTTTGGCAATATGTCCGAGTTGTCAGCAAGTAAAGGCCGAACACCAACGACCTAGTGGGTCGGCACAAAACATAGAAATTCCAATGTGGAAGTGAGAAATGATTAATATGGACTTTGTGGTAGGACTGTCGTGCACGCTGCGCAAGTTAGACTCAATTTGGGTGATTGTGGATCGACTCACGAAATCAGCACAATTCTTGCCAGTTAAATCTACGGACATAGCGGAACAATATGCTCAGTTGTATATCAAGGAAATAGTCAGGTTGCATGGAACTCTAGTTTCTGTCATTTCAGATCGAGGGGTGCAGTTCACGGCTAATTTTTGGAAGGAATTTCAGCAAGGTTTGGGTACTCAGGTGAATCTTAATACAACATTTCACCAGTAGACTGGCGGGCAGGCAGAGCGGACTATTCAGATGCTTGAGGATATGTTTCGTGCTTGTGTCCTTGACTTCAAGGGTAGTTGAGACGATCATTTTCCACTCATAGAATTTTCCTATAACAATAGTTATCATGCTAGTATTCAGATGGCAGCATTCGAGGCCTTATATGGTAGGATATATAGATCCCCCATTGGGTGGTTCGAGATTGGGGAAGCGGAATTGATAGGACCAGATCGCGTGCATTAGGCTATGGAAAAGGTTAAGGTCATTAAGGATCGGTTGAAAATTGCTCAGAGTCGTCAAAGAAGATGATTGGGTGTTGTTGAAGGTTTTCCCCATGAATGGTGTAATGCGGTTTGGAAAGAAAGAGAAATTGAGTTTGAGGTATGTCGGGCCATACAGAATCATTCAGAGGATTTGTCAGGTGGCGTACAAGCTTGAGCTACCACCTGAGATGTCATTAGTGCACCCGGTATTCCATTTGTCTATGTTGAAGAAGGTAGTTAGAGATCTGTCGGCTATTTTTCCAGTTGAGACTATTGATATTAATGAAGAATTGACCTATGAAGAAACTTTAGTTGCCATTCTTGATAGGCATGTACGAAAGCTAAGAAATAAAGCAATTGCCTATGTGAAAGTGTTATGGTTAAACCAGCTGGTTGAAGAGGCCACCTGGGAGACTGAGGAAGAAATGAAAAAGAAGTACCCTCATTTATTTGAATAGCTATGTAATAGTTTCTATGAAATTACTTCCTATGAACTAAGTATCACTTGTACAGTTTATGCTCAAGGTGTTTCCTTTCTAGTAATATATTGCTTATGAGGCCATGGTTGGTGTTGTTTCATATTGTGTTGCATCGTTGGTTTATGTACATGCTGTTAGGATTGGTTTCTGGAATTCTCTGACAGATGGATAGGCCCAGTTGCAAGGAAAACTCTGCCGAAATATTTGGAAATTTGGAGAGTTAGAAAAAATCTGTGAAGTAACCATTGGGTCATGATGTGTTCTAGGGACGGATTTAGACCCTCATTCGAGAACGAATGATCTTAAGTGAGGGAGGATTTAAGGCCCCGCAAAATTTTCCTAACACCCGGGGTTTCGTGGTGCCGAGGTAGGCGTATGTATTAATGATAGTAGAGAATCTTTGTTTTGAGCTTGCGAGCCGAGGTACAGACCTTTTGGGTTTAACAGTGCGCTGGGGAGTTGAAGGAAAATGTTTGGTAGAATAAGGCATTTCTGCGGCCTATTATACGGTCGCAGAATCACTCTACGGGCCAGCAAAATGGCCGCAGAGTGAGGCAGTCATTTGGGCCATTTTTGGATGTCATTTCATGGCCCATTATGCGACCGCAAAATGATTTCGTAGGCCGCACACTGATTGAAGAACAAGCATGGAAATTTTGCGGAGGGAGGTTCTACGGCGCATTATGCGACCACAGAACAGGTCTGTGGACCGCATAATGGCCGTAGAATGGGGCAGACCAGCCCTGTTCCGAAGGGCCATTTTTCGGCCCATTTTGCGGACCATGGAAGCATTATGTGGTCACATATGCAACCGCAGATCCCATTTCGGAGCTTCATTTTTAGATTTTATAACCCGACCCCACTTCGTTATTTAGACTCTATGGACCATTTCTGAAGGGAGAACTTAATATTTTGAGAGGGAGAAAAAGCTCTAGATAGGGAGAGAGCTCCTCAATCAATTATTACCGAATTTATACTCAAACACTAGGAAGAATTAACAAGGGAAGCACACTAGGTCTTCATCATAGATGTAAGATTCTACACCATATCTCCTAATTTCGATATTTAACTAGAAATGGGAAATTAGTAAGATAATTCATGGGTATGGGAGTGGCTTATTTTGAATGCATGATTGATCATGGGTTGTAGGGAGAATTTTGAGCTAAAATAGTAAATAAGGGGTTGTGGTATGAAGGAATCCTCCATAAAAGGACCTTGAAACCTTAATGTACGCCTAGTGCTTGATAAAATGTTCAAATGAGCTAGAACCATGATCATCGTCCTAATTTTGGTATAATTTGTAACTTTTCTAAAATAGATTGATGTTTCTAAGATTTTCGGAACATTTTAGAGTTAAGGAAGCTCAAGTGAGGTATGTTGGCTAAAATCCTTTCTTAAAAATGGAACCCCACAATAGCCATGTGATTCTCGAGTTGCTCATTGTAAATCGATTACCCGAATAAGCCAGTGTCCAGATATCTTTGATCAATAAGTAATTCAAATGCTCTTGTTATGTTGTACGTCTATTTGAGAATGTGTTCAAATTATGGGTTGCATATATAAATGCCTTGACTTCAAGTTGTGTTTCAAATGAAAGCTAAAGAAAGATTATGTAAGAAATAGTGATGTGCCTAAGACTCCTATTTGCTCAAATGTGTGCTTAAATGTCTTGAATAGAAATACCTTGTTGTTGGTATGTCCATGATGATGGTTGAAAGTAAAAAGGTGTGCATAAAATACGAAACATGAAATACGAATCACGTAATGCGAAATGTGAAATATGAAATATGACCAATGTGACAAGAGAAATAATACAATTGTGACCATTAGGGCCTATGATCTAAAGAGATGTGCAAGAAATATTAAACGTGATGATTGATAGAAAAGTTTGATGTCTGACATGAGATGGCCTAGCCAATCGAGTTGTGATAGGACGCCATGCCGCAGACACGGCGATGACTATATTAGAAATTGTAATTGAAATTATGATTTGATTGATGTCCCGCAATAGACAGCCTAGCCGATCGGGTCGTGATCGGATGCCATGCCGCACACATGGTGGTGGATGTGTTGGAAATCATAATCAAAATTTTGAATAGTAGTATACCGGTAACAAAGATTTCCCAACTTAAGATTGGGAAATTTATTTAAAACTTGTCTTATCTCTAATCTGAGATTTGGTAATTATTTGAGGCTTTAACTGATATTATGACTTTCCTTACTTGCATTACTGCTCGTTTATTTGAGAGAGTGTTTAGTCATATATACTAGTACTATTCGACATTACTAACGTCCCTTTTGTCAGGGGCAGGTGTTGCATCTTTAATGGATGTAGGTAGTTCCACAGCAGGCAACAATGATCAGCGATAACACTACACTCTTTTCCCAACTGATTTGGTGAGCCCCACTTTACTCAAGGTCAAGTATCTTTTGTTCATTTTATCACTATGTTTTGAGGTATAGCCGGAGACTTGTTGCCGGCACTATCATTGTACTCTTTTGTATCTAATAGAGGCTACGTATGCGTAGCATTGGTGGTATGTTAGTGTGGGAAAAGACAAACTAGTAATGTTGTAATTGTATCACACGTTCCAGATTAAACTATGAGAACATATCTATTTTGGAAGCTTATAAATGATATAATTGATGATAATGAATTGGTGTTGTTGTTTACTTGATCATCCCCACTGATTTATTAATGAATTAGATTTTATTGACTTTCATGAGTATGTTCAGGTAGAAGGTATTATACAGCCTACTCGGCCGGGTTATCTTGGTTGAGCACCGGTCGTGCTCCCCGAGTTTGGGGCATGACAATAGGTATTTTGTAAGCCGTCCGATAAGCCCGGTAATGCATCAATTTTCTTGGACCAATCCGTTTTATTGGCATTCCCCGTTTTAGACAAGATACTCTTTATCTCCAGGTTATAGACTTCCACTTGACCACTAGCTTGTGGATGATAGGGAGGCGTGCCCTTGTGAGTAACACCATACTTGCTAAGTAAAGTTTCAAAAGCCTTTTATCAAAAGTGTGACCCGACCCCCCATCGCTTATGATTACATATGGACTACCAGATCTTGTAAAAATATTATTTTTCAACAAAGCCACTACATTTCTCGCCTCATTGTTGGATAAGGCAACGACCTCAACCTATTTGGACACATAATCCACTGCGACCAAGATGTCAGTGTTTCCACAAGAATTAACAAAAGGGACAATAAAGTTAATGCCCCAAACATCGAAAATATCAATCTCCAAGATGGTTGTGAGAGAATTCTCATTTTTCTTTGAAAATCCATCGGCCCTTTGACATTCATCACATCTTTTCACTAAGTCACTTGCATCCTTGTAAAGAGTAGGCCAATATAATCCACAACTATGAAATTTGGTTGTTGTTCTTCCTCCACCACGATGATCACCATATGGCGAAGAATGGAAAGCACCAAGAATATCGCCTTGCTCTTTTTGCGTTACACATCTTCTAATCACCCTATCCGTACAAATCGGGAAAAGCTATGGTTCATCCCAAAGATAAATCTATTTTGAGCTTCTTCCTTTCGTTTGAAGAGAACTCATCCGGAATGATTCCACTCACAAGAAAATTTGCCAAGTCTGCAAACCAGAGCATGTCTTTTATAGAAATTGCCAAAAGTTTCTCATCGGGGAAGGAGTCATTGATTTCAAGGCCATCATGTGGCCTCCCCTCCTTCTCCAAACGAGACAAGTGGTCCGCTACTTGGTTTTCACTACCTTTCTTATCTTGAATATCAATATCAAATCCTTCCTGCAAGAGTACCGATCTCATCAACCGAGATTTAGAATCCTCTTTGCTCATAAGATAGCAAAGCGCCACATGATCCTTATGGACAATAACCTTGGCACCCATCAAGTACGGGCGAAACTTCTCAATGGAAAATACAATAGCAAGAAGCTCTTTCTCCGTAACGGTATAACTAACTTGGGCACTATTCATCATCTTACTAGCATAGGAAACCGGATGAAAAACTTTGTTAATATGTGGATTCGAAACAGCCCCAACCGCTACATCACTTGCATCACACATTAGTTCAAAAGGCAAACTCCAATTTGGAGCGGTAATGATAGGAGTAGTTGTCAACTTGAGCTTCAATAGTTTATAAGCCCTCATACAATCAACATTGAAATGGAACTTGGCATCATTCTCAAGGAACTTGCACAAACCAAAAGGCATACTTTTGAAAGCAAAAGTACCATAGGGACATGTAAAGGTTGTTTACTCTTGATCTTCCGGAGCAATTAGAATTTGGCTGTAGCCCGAGTACCCATCAAGAAAACAATAGAAAGCTCAGCTGGCCAATCTATGTGGCATTTGGTCTAAGAAAGGAAGTGGAAAGTGATCCTTCCTTGTAACATTTTTGAGCTTACGACCATACAAACCCTCCGACCGGCCACCGTTCTTGTAGGAATGAACTCATTCTTATCATTGGTAACAACTTTCGTGCCCCCCTTCTTTGGGACACATTGAACCAGAGAGGTCCATGAACTATCGGAGATGGGGTAGACAACCCCGGCATCTAACCACTTGATAATCGCTTTTTTGACAACTTCTTGCATAGCCTCATTGAGTCTTCTTAGATGTTCAATGGACGGTTTAGCACCATCCTACAACTTGATCTTATGCGTGCAAAAGTCGTGGCTTATACCCCTAATATCTGCCAAAGTCCACCTAATAGCCTTCTTCCTCTTTTGCAACGCTGCCAATGTGGAAGCAACCTACACGTTAGTCAAACAAGAGGAAAGAATAACTGGTAGTGCATAGTTGTATGGGCCCATTCCTTGGAATGAAGTCATACATTAAATGAAACCATACATTTCGTCGTCATCAAAGTTGAGCAAAATGGTTTCCAACATATCACAAACATTGATTGTAGTAGTTGTATCATCAATAATAATATCGGCCACCAAATCCACAAAAGAACACACCTCGTTGCTATTTAGTTGCCGCATAGACTTACACACATGGAATACTACTTACTCATCAGCAACCCTGTCACGCCCCGAACCTGGGCCTTGATGTAACATGACACCCGGTGCCTGACTACATGTGACCGCGCGAACCAACTGCTGGCTGAATCAACTTGTGATATCACAACATACTGAATGCGAAAGGAAAACTAACACATGTTGATATACTAAAAGTCTTAATTATATAAACCAAAAAGCGAAAAGAATAATATGAGTCTAAAACATATCTGTAACCAACATTGCTCAACATGAAAAGCCTGCGACTCTATCTAACTGAATCTAATATATGAAGCCTCTAATGAAGTACTAAAAACATTGACTGTCTGAAAATACTGAAAGACTATAAAGTAATGGTAATGCCCCTAAAGAACTGGGGCTCACCAAATAGCTGGTACGAGGATCCAAGCACTCTGAATCGACAACCTATAAATCATTGCTTGCATCGTGAGATGCAAGCCCTAGGCAAAAAAGGACGTCAGTACATTTGAATTACACTGGTAAGTAAAGCATTTGAAAGAAAGAACTATAAATACTGAAATTAAAACTGAGATGATAATTGAGAACTGATAACTGATAACATAAATGATAATTGCTGAAACTGAAATTGAAATGATAACTGATAACTGATAACTGAACAAAGGAAGTAAGGATATGAATACTCCCTCTTCTGAACGATGAACCACCTGTTTATCTGAATAAACTACGGCCTCGAGCCCAAGCATATGTTTACATAACTATGGCCTCAGGCCCAAAAATCCATAAAGCATAAACTACGGCCTCAAGCCCAAACAGACATAAAGCATAAACTACGGCCTCAGGCCCAAACATACATAAAGCATAAACTACGACCTCAAGCCCAAATACAAGTGTTCAACATTCATGAATTTATATTTTGGAACTGAGAATCATAGTGGAATAAGTGATGCTAAAATACTGAATCATACTTAGTTAAACGATACTGGAATGCTGAGTAGGACTAGATTGAGAAATGTATTCATGAACTGATATGCATTATCTCCGAATATCAACTCTAGTGAGGAAACTACTTCATAAAGGTAAGGTCTCGATAGATAGGATTTATTGTAAGGACCAAACGGTCGAAACGAACCGTGCCCATGCAGATTGCTCGAGCCCTGTCGTAAAACATGTACGTATGTATGACTATTTTGATAAAGAATAAAGAGAAGTACTTTCCTTGTATGACTGGTCTTCCTTGAAATTTTTTCCTCTTTATATCCCTTAGAGAGCTTCGTACTTCCGAAAATAACGAGCCCAAGGGCAATACATAACGGGAATCCAAACGACCACTCCCTCACTAGGGGACTGCTACCCAACTCGAGGGCTCGGTGCAAAAGACCTAATAGGAAACTCTTCGGTTTCTAAAGGCCATGGCCACCCCACTCGGGGACTATTATCTCGGGCAAGATCGGATAACTCGGGAAAAAACAAGCCTAATGGGCAGCTCCCGAACTAAAAGGCTACGGCCAAATTAACATGGCTCCGAGACGTCCGAAATCCATAACAAAAACTAGGCCTTCGAAAAAGACAAATTTTCACAACCGGTTCTAAAGGAAACCCTCGGCAAATTATAATTTGAGTAACTTCTGGAGAGAGTTCCCGGTAACAATGAACCTCCGAGATGCCTCAAAACAAAATAATGTAAAGGCAGTGTTTGTCGGAACTTACACAACCTAATTTATTTTATGCTAAAGCATTCCTACCTTTGTGAATATAAGTAATAAAGCAAAGGAAACATTTGAGAGCCAAAAGGGGAAGAAAGCCTTATATACATAATAATTCTTTTTTACAAAGGCCATAATGGCCTAGTACAAACATTTACAATAGTCAAAATGACCTCAAAAAGATGCAAAAGAAAGAAAAACAAATATAAAGGCCTAAGTGGCCTGGTCTTCATCGGAGGTAGCATCTCCATCCTCGAGATCTTCCCCGTCGTCGGACTCGCTTAAGCTCTCGATTTCTTCCTCAGAAAAGGCTAGCTCCCGGGCCCTAGCTTCCTCTGCTTTGGCATTCTCGATTTCGGCCAGGACATCGAAGCCTTGAGCTTGAACTCCCTCGAGGGCTTCCCTTCGAGCCGGCCATCTGCATGATCCACNGCCATGGCTACCTCAGATCTGTCCACTTCGAGTTCATTGGCCAAGTTTTCCTTATCAAAAATAGCCAAGTCCAATTGATATTGAAGCTTCTCGAGTTTCTTGACCTGCACCGAGGACTTCTTTTTTGCAGCTTGGAGCTGGGTCTCGGCCGAATCCAGTTGTTCTTATACTGTTTCCTTTTCCGAGGCTAAGATGTCCATATTCTTATTGAATTCTTCAGCCTCAACTTGTATCACATCTACATGTGTCTTGAGCTGCCCGATTTGTTCAACCCTCTGCCAG
>AWOL01S0070142.1:113159-126757 GCA_000715115.1 Nicotiana otophora | reverse complement strand
ACAAAATGTAATAATACAGGACCGGTAGATCCGGTTCACAACAACAGAATCGCCCATAGGAGTAGACACATAAACATGAGTGCTTAAGGACTCACGAGAAACACCCAGGAATGGAGAAAATAGAGATGACACATATGAATACATAGATCCTGGATCAAATAATACTGAGGCATCTTTGCNGGAGTCTCTGCAGTAGTATCCCGAACATAGGCTAGATAAGCCAAACAACCCTTCTCAACCATGTGTTGAGCCTTTATAAAAGAAACAACTCGATTAAATGAACTAACAGACGAACCCTTCCACTCCAGCTTAGGCAATGCTGGAATAGCCAAGGTAATAGTCTTGGCATGACAATCTAGAATAGCATGATATGGAGATAACCAGTCCATGCCCAGAATAATTTCAAAATCAGTCATCTCAAGCAATAGGAGATTTGCTCTAGTTTCATAACCACAAAATGTAATAATACAGGACCGGTAGATCCGGTTCACAACAACAGAATCGCCCATAGGAGTAGACACATAAACATGAGTGCTTAAGGACTCACGAGAAACACCCAGGAATGGAGAAAATAGAGATGACACATATGAATACATAGATCCTGGATCAAATAATACTGAGGCATCTTTGCCACAAATAGAAATAATACCTGTAATCACAATATATGAGGCCTCTGCATCTGGTCTAGCCGGAAAGCATTGAACCAAGCTAGAGTGCCAACTGCCTGGCCTCCGCCTGGCTGACCTCCACCTCTAGGATGGCCCCTACCCACCTCTCCTCCACCTCTGGGTGGTCGAACTTCTGGTGAAGCAACTAGTCCGGTAAGCATAGGCTGTTGACCCTGCTGTACTGGTCTAACCCGAAGCCTGGGGCAAAACCTCTGCATGTGATTGGGATCCCCGCACTCATAAAAACTCTTCGGTGCGATGTGTTGCTGACTAAGTGTCTGGCCCTGGGGACCTGAATACCCACGGAAAGAACCCTGAATAGCTGGTGGGCGATAAGAACTCTCTGGTATAGCACTGAAATAAGGTCGTACTGGAGCACCTCGAAGAGGTGGTGGTGCTGGATATGGGGGTCTGCTGAACTGTCCCCTCACGAACTGACCTCTGCCCCCGGACGAAGCACCTCTGAACTCTCCAGAGTAGCTGAACCGTTTATCTCTCATAATCTACTCTCGGCTCCGCTGGCGTACACCCTCAATCCTTCGGGCTATCTCCACAACTCGCTCATAAGAAGTACCCATCTCAACCTCTCGAGCCATAGTGGCCTAAATACCAGTATGTAAACTGCCTACAAACCTTTGTACTCTCTCCGCCTCAGTAGGGAGTATCATTAGTGCATGGTGAGATAATTCAGAAAACCTCGCCTCATAATCAGTCACTGACATCTGAATCTGCTGGAGCTGCTCAAACTGAAACCGCAACTCTTTCCTCTGAAAGAGTGGAATATACCTGTCCAAGAAGATACGGGTGAACCTATCCCAAGTCATGGGAGGAGAATCTGCTGGTCTTCCAAGAGCATAATACTACCACCATCTACGGGCTCTACCCTCTAGCTGAAAAGTAGCGAAATCAACCCCATGGGATTCCAATATCCTCATGTTGTACAGTCTATCCTTGCAACGATTAATGAAATCATGTGGATCCTCATGTCGCTCACCCCTGAAGACAAAAGGATGTAGTCTAGCCCATCTGTCCAATAGTTTCTGAGGATCGGTGGCTACAGCTGGCCTGGGCTCAGGTGTAGCTGCTGCCACTGGCTGGACTCCACCCACGGGTAGTGCACCTTGGGTCTGATATACAGCAGCTGCCTGGATTCCGACTCCGATATCAAAAAGTCAACTCATCGGTCAAACTTCCAAACTTAATTTCTTGTTTTTAGTTATTTCAAGCCTAATTTAACTACGGACTTTCAAATAAAATTTCGAACACGCTCCTAAGTCAAAAATCACCATACGGAGCTGTTGGAATCATCAAAATTCTATTCCGGGGTCATTTCCTCAAAATGTTGACCGAAGTCAAACTTAGCACTTTAAGGCTAACTTAAGGAACCAAGTATTCTGATTTCACCCTAAACACTTTCAAATCCCGAACCAACCATCCCCACAAGTCATAAATCATTACAAGTACCTACAGGAAGTTTTATTTTAGGGAACGGAGTTCTAAAAGTTAAAATGACCGGTTGGGTCATTACACCGAACGTCCTCGGTGGTATTCATGTGTGATAATAGAACTGGAAGTTCCTTTCATAATCAGTATAAATTCATTGTTTGTGTGATCATATGTTTTAAAGAAAGTAAGTGATTCAAGCTCTTAAATATTTCTGAAGACTTTGTTCAGTTATTTCTTATTCCGAGTCTTATTATTGTATATCATGCATAATTAGAATTTCATATTATCATGTTATTGGCCCTAGTAAGTGTCGGAGTCGACCCCTCGTCACTACTTCTTCGAGGTTAGACTAGATACTTACTGGGTACATATTATTTATGTACTTACGCTATACTTCTGTACTTAATGGTACAGGATCTGAGGCAGGTGCAACTAGTTACCAGTCTGGTGCATAGATTTGATCCCCATCTCGAGACTTCACAGTGAGCTTCCTTCCGAGCCGTTCTGCAGCAGCAGGAGTCTCCCTTATGTTTTATTTTTCTGTCTCTTTCATTTCAAACAGTAGGCTAGTGTCCTTTTTGTATATTCTACTAGATTGCCCACATACTTGTGACACCAGGTCTTGGCACACACGCTAGTAGACTTATGATTTTTTGATTTGTTTACATGATTACGATTTGTACTCGTTTGCTTCCGTTTAATTATCTTATATTTGCAAATTTATAAATCTCTTTAACAAATGAGGAAATGTTATCCACTTAGTACTTTATTTCAACGGGAAACCATTAGTTTGATCAGTATTGGATTGCCTAATAATGGTGTTGGGCGCCATCACGGCCTAAGATGGAATTGGGTCTTGACATTAAGAGTCTCAAATGCTTTCAAACAATCACCTGGAAAATCAAACTTATATCTTTCATCAAAAGTTTAGTTAGTGGTTTTGAAATCTTCGAAAAGTCTTTTATGAACCATCTGTAAAAACTTAGATGACCTAGAAAGCTTCTAATACCTTTAATAGTTCTGGGAGGGGATAATCCTGCTATAAGATCAATTTTACCCTTATCAACTTCTATCCCTTTAGCAATGATTTTATGTCCTAAAACAATTCCTTCAGTAACCATAAAATGACATTTTTCCAATTAAGAATTAAGTTTGTCCTATAGGCATTTTCCTATAGGCATATGTTCCATGAGGACATGTGAACGTTGCCTTATCTTGATCTTCTGGTGCAATTCGTATCTGGTTATACCCTGAATAACCATAAAAAAATAGTAAAAACCATATATTGCTATTCTTTCCAACATTTGATATATAAATGGTAAAGGAAATTGATTTTTTCTAGTAGCATCATTGAGTTATTTGTAATCAATACATACTCTCCATCATGTGATGGTCCTAGTAGGTATGAGTTTATTACTTTCATTTCTTATAACAGTCATACCTCCTTTCTTTGGTACTACCTGAACAGGGCTTACCCAAGGGTTGTCTAAAATTGGGTAAATAATACATGCTGCTAAAAGCTTTACAATCTCTTTTTTCACCACTTCTTGCATTGCTGGATTCAATCTCCTTTGGGGCTGGACTATTGGCTTGTAGCTATCCTCCATGAGGATTTTGTGCGTACAAACAGCTGGATTAATGCCTTTGATATCATCTACAGTCCACCCTAAGGCTCCTTTGTGTGCTTTCAATACTTCAATCAATTTTTCTTCTTGTCTCGTAGTAAGAGAAGATGAAATAATTATTGAAAATAATTCTTCCTCGAGATAAATATATTTTAAATGAGATGGGAGAATTTTGAGTTCAATTTTTGGTTGAACTTGTTCTGGTTGCATCTCCTCATCTTTAGAATCTTTTTCTAATATTTCAGCTTCTCTTCTGATGATAGGATCATCATCTTGTGTGGTGCCAGATTTGGCCAAACATCTTTCCATTGAGTCTGGAATTAATTTATCATCTTTGAATTCATTTGTAAGATAACTAATCATATCAATTGAAAAACACGAAGATAATGCCTCGTCTCTTGAAAACCTTAGTATCTCTTGCATATCAAAAATGACTCTTTCTTCATCAACTCTCAAAATTAGTTATCCTTGATGGACATCTATGATTGCACTACTTGTAGCAAGAAAAGGTCTACCCAAAATTATCGATTCATCAGGACATTCCTTCATTTCAAGTACTGTGAAATCTACAGGAAAAACTGTGATGACCCAAAAGGTCATCTTATATTTTAGAACTCGAATCTGCGTTCTTAAGCCTTAAAAATCTCATTTGTACCCCTCCTCGATTTGCATGCGCAGTCTGGACAGGTTTCCGAAAAAAGCTTTTATGTTGAAAACTAATGAAAATAAGAATTTTTGCCTTAAAAGTTGATTTTAGTTGACTTCGATCAACATTTTTGGTAAATGGGCCCAGATCCGTGCTTTGACGGTCCCGGTAGGTCCGTTTCAAATTATGATACATGGGCGCATGCCCGGAATAGAATTTGGAGGTCCCTAGCTTGAGTTATTAAATTGTGATCAAAATTAAAAGTCTGAAAATTATTTATTTTTAAGAATTGATTGATATTTGGCATTGTTAGTATCGAGTCCGTATTTTAGTTCCGGAGCTTGGTATAGGTTCATTATGATATTTAAGACATGTCTGTGAAATTTGGTGATAAATGGAGTTGATTTGACGTGATTCGGACGTCCAGTTGAGAAATTAGAAGTTTTAAAGTGTTCTTGAGAATTTCATTTGCTTTGGTGCTAAATTTAGAGTTCTAGGTGTTATTTTGGCGATTTGATCACGCGAGCAAGTTCGTATGATGTTTTTGGACTTGTGTCATGTTTGATTTGGAGCCTCGAGGGCTCGGGTGAGTTTCAGATAGGCCACGGGATGTTTTGGACTTGGGAAAAATCTGGTTTTCTGCAGATTCTGGTGTCTGTCATATCCTTCTTCGCGTTCGCGATAGTCCTCTCGCGAACGCGAAGAGTAATATGATGAGGTTGAGACTTCTTCTTCGCGAACGTGAAGGCCTGGTTGCGAACGCGAAGTGATGGGGGATTTATCCTTCGCGAATGCGACCGGCACAACGCAAACGCGAAGCATGTGGGGACCTGGGGGGAGGGGGGTTGGTCGTTCCTTCAGCGCGAACGCAAGTCATTCCACGCGAACGCGAAGGCCAGAGGGGAGTGATCATCGCGAATGCCAGCTGGGTCTCACGAACGCGAAGGCTTGGCAGCCAGTACCCTTCGTGAACGCGACATTGCTCTCGCGAACGCGATGAACACTGTCGCCCAGCACTTAACAGAATCCAAAACGAGATTTTTTGCCAAAAACTCATTTTTCTCAAAAACCAAACGGTGAGGGGCGATTTTGCAAGATTCATTCCTTCCCCAAATTGTTGGTAAGTGATTCTAAATCATTTTCTTTCAATTACCCATTACATTTCTCGAATTTTCAACCTAAATTCTAGAGTTTTCATGGTAGAATTAGGGGTTAGGAGGGATTTCGGAAATTTGAGGATTTAGACGTCAATTTGAGATCGGATGACAAAACTAATTACATATTCGGGCAGGTGAATGGGTAAAAATATTTTGGTCCTAACCTCGGGTTTTGACCAAGCGGGCCCGGGGTCGATTTTATGACTTTTTGGAGGAAAAATTAAGAAATTTAATTTATGCAATATAATTGATTCCTTTAGCAATATTTGATATTATTGAGTCATTTTTGAATAGATACGAGTGGTTTGGAGGTGAATTCCAAAGGAAAAGCTGTGATTGAGAATTAAGTGGCCTTCAGAGCGAGGTAAGTGTTGTGTCTAATCCTGACTTGAGGGAATTAGGAACCTTAGATTATTTGCTAAGTGAAATTCATGTGAGCGGCGTATATGTGAGGTGACGAGTACCTATGCGCCGCCAATTTACCTGTTTTTCCATGTTTCTCTATTTTTCTGATATTGCCTCATTCCTATGCCAAATTGCTACGTGTTATACTAGTGTTGTTCAAATTATCATTCTTATCATGTTTACGGATTTTTCTGCTGATAACTGAGTTTTTTTTTCAAAGTTGAGATTGATATTATGGAACCAAATGTTGAAGTAAGATTTGTACTTGTTATTTATGCATTGCATTATGGTAAGGGAGAGTGTTAATGCACAAAGGGTGATGTCGTGTCATATTGTGAGTGTTAATGCACGGAGGGTGATGTCGTGCCATATTGTGAGTGTTAATGCACGAAGGGTGATGTCGTGCCATATTATGAGTGTTAATGCACGAAGGGTGATGTTGTGCCATGATATGAGAGTAAAAGCACGAAGGGTGATGTCGTGCCGTTTCTATTAATGTTATGGTGAGATTGAGAGTAAAAGCACGAAAGGGTGATGTCGTGCATTCTTCCTTACTGTATTCACTATTCCTGTTGATTCATGGTATATTGACTGCTCCGGTGATCATTCTGTTGTAGTTCTTTATCTTGTATTCCCTTCAGTATGTTTCCCCTCCCGACACTTCCTGTTTAGTTCTTTATTCCTGTTATTTGCATATACACTGTTAAATTGTACAGGTTGATTTGTAGGTGCCTTGCCTTAGCCTCTTCACTACTTCGTCGAGGTTAGGCTCGACACTTACCAGTACATGGGGTCGGTTGTACTGATGTTGCACTCTGCACTTTCTGTGCAGATTTTGATACCGGCTCAGGTTGATCGAGATTTGCTATTGGTCCGTTGTCTGGAGACTCAAGGTAGATCTGTCGGCGTTCACAGACCTTGAAATCCATGTCTATCTTTTTATGTCCTACTATTTTCTTTCATTCAGACAGTTGTATTTCTTTCAGACTATTACTTGTAGTAAAATTCTAGAATGCTCGTGAATTGTGACTCCAAATCCGGGTGGTAGTAATTAATACAGTCTTTGATATTCCGCACTTATTATATTTTATTTAAGTTAATTATTGTTATTTACTGAATGAAAATAAAGAATTGGTTTAATGATTCTCTAATGTTGGATTGCTTGGCAAGTGAAATATTAGGTGCCATCACGGTCCCGTCGGTGGAAAATTTCGGGTCGTGACAAAAACAAACTTATCTACTCTTACAAGTACATTTTTAGTTATTCCCTTAGGTGTCTTAGTACTTTGATCTACAAACTGAAGAGAAACACTTATAACTTTTATTTCACCGAGATTCAATTTTCAAAAGATAGAAAATGGCATCAAATTTAATTGTAGTAGAGGATTTTCCTGGGTATCAAAGAAGTCATTTTCTAATACAGATCTCGATACTTTTGCTCTTCCTAGTTTGTTTTTCTTATCATCATCATACCCTAAAACCTTGTTCCTGGGCTCTCTAGATCAATCGTTTTATCGGCATTTGAGCTAAGCATATTGGACGAAAACCGATTAATCTATTATCTTTTGGGATCAAATTGATTCATTTGTCTAGAAACCACGAACAAATTCAACTGTACCATTTTTCGAGCGAACAATTTGGCACACACCGTAGGGCCTAGACAGTCGTGTGGTTAAGTTGCTCGTTACCTCCTTCACTCACAAGCTTTGATCGTTCTTAGCAAAATCACAAAGAATGGCAATCAATACCATTAACAACACTCACAATCCTTAGGTTCAAGAGGAACACCCCGACTTTGAGGACTCAATCAGCGATACTCGCAATGAGGGGGAAGATGCCATGCCGGTGTACGACGGGCGATACCCCAGACGAGTACGTGAAATGACTCCAGAAGATGTTGAACAGGGGTACGTAGCAGGCGCGATGAGGGTCCTACAAGAGAAACATGCGATCATCTTAGGCCACCTCACGCGGCAGGATCAGGTTATGACAGAGCTAAAACATGTGCTATCGGTCACTTCAAATAATGCAAATAAGCAAGATCCAGTTCTTCCCTTTATTCCTATAAACCAAACAACGCAGGGAGTCGACAACGACACTCCTAGAGGCGAAGTTGGCTCCGACAGGGCTGGGGGGAGCAGATCTGGACTCAACAGCGATAATGATCCATTCAAAGAGGAACTCTTGTGGTTCATGAAGGAAGTAAACGCCAGCATGGACTCGGTATTGAAAGGCCCGAGATCGAAGAAATACATCTAATTACCGTAAAACCGAGTGCCACCTCGGAATTAATCCCAAAGCGATTCAGAATGCCTGAAGTGCCAAAATACGACAGGACCTCATATCCACAAGAACACATCACCACCTACATAACGACGGTAAAAGTAAATGATCTGGCTCCTCACGAAATTGAGTCCGTGTTATTGAAGAAATTTGGTGAGACTCTCACGAGGGGGGCCTTGACATGTTACTCATTATTGACCAAGCATTCCATATATTCTTTCCAAATGCTTGCGGATTCGTTCATCAAGGCCCATGCCAGTGCCAGAAAGGTACAAGCCCAAAATGCTAATATATTCAGGATCACACAGGGAGAATCTGAGCTATTACGAAGGTTCGTTAGCCGATTCCAGAAGGAAAGGATGTTGTTATAGGCCGTCCCGGATGAATGGGCAGCTGAAGCTTTCACTAAGGGTTTAAACCTGAGGAGTTCAGATGCTTCCCGGAAGTTGAAGGAAAGTCTGCTCGAGTTTCAAGCAACAACTTGGGCGAATGTCCACAACCGGTATGAGTCAAAGATAAGGATCGAAGATGATCAGGTTGACTTCCCGTCATTAGCAAAGGGACGGGAGAAGAACAAAGAAAAATAAAGGACGATGTCGACTAACATAGATAAGTTTCAAGGGGCCGGTTTATGCCATACGATCGGACGGAAGGTCGTGATAGGAGCTTCCGGACATCAGACAAGTTACCATTGACGGGAAGACCGATCGTGGGAGAATTAATAGACCGCTGCAAGGTAGAGAAATCTCGGGACCATGAGGTTCTTCTTATCCAAAGTTATCAGTGTATAATTTCAACGTCAGCGTGGTGGAGTTAGCGTATGCCATGAAAGATATCAAAGAGGCACGATTCCCAAGACCTATGATGTCCGATCCTAGCTAGGGGGACCCAAATCTATGGTGTGAATACCACGGCACTAATGGCCATCTGATTGAGGACTGCCGGCACCTCCGGGAAGAAGTGGCAACGCTATTGAAAAATGGTCACCTCAGAGAACTATTGAATAACCGAGCCGAAAATAATTATAGCCGGGACAGGGGCGACGCGCAAACCTCGAAGGCAGGAGAAAAACCTCCACGTCAAACGATCAACGTGATCTTCGGAGGGGACGAGATTAATGGGGTCACTTTCTCGGCCGCAAAGAAGAATAAAGTATCGACAACCTATAGTAAGAGATTCCGGGAGGACGCTATCACGTTCACAGATGAAGATGCAGACGAATTACTACTACCGCACAATGACGCACTGGTAATTTCTTTAAATGTGTTAAATGTTAAAATTAAACATATTTTAGTGGACCCGGGAGCCAATATCATAAAATGGAGAGTTCTAGATCAAGCTAAACTCACAGGGAATATCATCCCGGCAACAAAGCTCCTTGCCGAATTCAACCTCGCAAGTGTGACAACCCGAGGGGAAATTTTACTGCTCACGATTGCCGAGGGCGTAATTAAGACAGCTCTCTTCGAAGTAGTAGATGAGGACATGGGCTATAATATCATCCTGAGGAGGCCATGATTGCACGAGATGAAAGTTATGCCTTCAACGTACCACCAATTGCTGAAATTCACGACACCCGAAGGTATCAAGCGGATAAGAGGTGATCAACCAGCAGCGAGGGCGATGAATGCGACCTCAGCCTCTCACAGCAAGGGAAAGGAACATGCGGCATAACAGTTATCGAAACCGGCTTCTGTACCCGAATCAGAGGAAGTTTACCTGGGGGGAAGAAAGTTAGAGAAGTATCATATACCAAGGTATTTTCAAGTACGAGAAGAAACATACGCAACACAATCCACAGCAAAAGAACTAGAGCAGGTTGCACTATTTGAAAAATTCCTAGAAAGGAAATTCCATTTGGGAACAGGACTACACCCAGAGCTTAGGTCATATTTTATTGAGTTCCTTAAAATTAACGCTGATTGTTTTGCATGGTCACACAAGGATATGCCAGGGATCCCAACAAAAATAGTGGTGCAAAAGTTAAGCTTGGACCCAAGCATACCTCCGGTAAGGCAAAAGAAGCGCCATATTGCCGAAGCAAGGAATAAATTCGTCAGAGAAGAGGTAACCCATCTACTTAAAATTGGTTCAATCCGAGAGGTAAGATATCCGGACTGGCTAGCTAATGTGGTAGTAGTTCCTAATAAGAGCAGTAAATTTTGCATGTGCGTAGATTATAAAGATCTTAATAATACATGCCCAAAGGACTCGTTCCCATTGCCAAATATCGATTAAATGATCGACCGTACGGTCGGGCACGAGTTAATGAGTTTCCTCGATGCCTATTCCGGGTACAATCAGATCAAGATGAACCCGGAAGACAGGGAAAAAACTTCGTTCATAACAAATTTTGGTACTTACTGTTACAACGTAATGCCCTTCAGGCTAAACAAACACCGGAGCCACTTATCAACGACTCGTAAATAAGATGTTCAAAAAACAAATAGGGAAAACTATGGAAGTATATATAGACGATATGCTCGTTAAATCTCTGGATGCGGGTAGCCACCTGAGATACCTGCAAGAAACGTTTGACACACTGAGGGAGCATCACATGAAACTTAACCCCGAAAAGTGTGCGTTCGGGGTCGGTTCAGGAAAATTCTTAGGATTCCTAGTCTCACAAAGAGGAATAAAGGTGAATCCCGACAAAATCAAGGCCAAAGAGGATATCCCGGATCAACTACTCAATGTAAAGGAAGTATAGAGACTCACAGGCAGGTTGGTGGCTTTGAGCAGATTCATTTCTAGATCATCGAAAAAGTGTCACCGCTTCTTCGCACTGCTCAAAAAGAAGAATAACTTCAAGCGGATGCCGGAGTGTCGACAAGCCTTGAAGGAAATGAAGAAGTACTTGTCAAGCCCTCCTTTGCTCTCGAAACCTAAAGAAGGAGAAACTTTGCAGGTCTACCTGATGGTCTCGGAAGTGGCGGTAAGCACAGTTTTAGTCCGGGAGGAAACCGGTGCGCAATCCCCTACATATTACGTTAGCAAAATTTTGTCGGGAGCGGAAAGAAGCTTCCCACATCTGGAAAAAGCTGGCCTTAGCTCTCGTGGTAGCCGCCCGGAAGCTAAGGCCCTATTTCCAGTGCCACCCGATAGCGGTGGTGACTACTTTTCCTCTGAGGAATATCCTCCAGAAACCCGAGCTCTCGGGTAAATTGTCCAAATGGGTCCTCCAAATGAGCGAATTTGATATAGTGTATAAGCCACTGACTGAGATTAAGTCGCAAGCCCTGGTTAACTTCGTAGCCGATATCAGCCCAGGGTTGATGCCTCTGGCCTCCAAAGAGGCAATAATGGTGTCAGAGCCGACATCAGGAGTCTGGACCTTATTTACGGATGAAGCTTCAAATATTAAAGGGTACAAGCTCAGAATAGTCCTGGTCACGCCTTCGAGGGAAACCTTAAGGCAAGCCATCAGGACGACTACTTTAACTAACAATAAAGCGGAATACGAAGCTTTGATTGCAGGGCTCGAATTGGCCCAAGGGCTCGACTCCGAAGCAATCAACATCAAATGTGACTCGCAACTGGTGGTAAATCAGGTCTACAGAATTTTTGATACCAAAGATGAGCGAATGCAACAGTATGTGGTAAAAGTTCAGGCTTTGTTGTCACGGTTCCGGGAGTGGTCGATAACCCATATCCCGAGGGAAACAAATGCGGAAGCAGATGCATTAGCAAATCTGGGCTCATCAACAGATATTTAGGGACCAGAAGCGGGGGCAATAGTTAAACTGATGTACTTAGCCTTAGACACGAAAGTTTACAATGAGGTACATTCGACTAACCTGGTCTGGGATGGGAGAAACAAGATAATCAATTATCTCGAACACGGGAAACTACTCAAAGACCCCAAGACATTGAGAGCTCTGCGCACCAAAGCCGCGCGATACAACTTTAAGAAAGGGAAGTTATACAGAAAATCATTCCAAGGCCCGCTGGCCCGATGCTTAGGAGCGTCTGAAGCCAGCTACATCATGAAAGAAATCTATGAAGGAATATGTGGCAACCACTCGGGCGCAGATTCTTTGGTGCTGAAATTAGTCCGGGCGGGATACTATTGGCCCCGTGTGGATCTAGATGCCAAAGACTTTGTATGGAAATGTGATAAGTGCCAACGCCACGCACCTCTGGTACATCAACCAGCATAACCATTACATTCAATTTTGTCCCCGTGGACATTCATGAAATGGGGGATGGACATCATCGGACCTCTACCACCAGCTCCGGGAAAGGTAAGATTTCTTTTAATTTTGACTAACTATTTTTCCAAATGGGTGGAAGCAGGTCCTTACCAAAAGATCGGAGAACGCAAAGTGGTCAACTTCCTGTTGGAGAATATAATATGCAGGTTTGGAATACCTAAGGAAACTGCATGCGACAACGAGCAACAGTTTGTCGGCGCAAAAGTCACAAAATTCCTTGAAGATTTGAAGATAAAAAGGATTACTTCATCACTGTACCATCCGAGCGCAAACGGACAAGCAGAGTCAACAAATAAAACAATGGTGCAAAATCTAAAGAAAAGGCTAGAAACAGCAAAAAGCCGCTGGACCGAGGAATTATCGGGGGTACTCTGGGCCTACCGAACAACTGTCAAATCAAGCACAGGGGAAACTCCGTTTTCCCTCGTTTATGGCGCAGAAGCTTTGATACTGGTGGAAGTAGGGGAGCCCACTTTAAGGTATTCCTAGGCAAATGAGGAATCAAACAGCGAGGTAATGCTAATCATTTTAGGACTGCTCAGGGACCTGGCACGTGTCAGAATGGCAGCTCAAAAACAAAGGATGGAGCAGTATTACAATCAAAGAACCAACCTTCGTTACTTCAAAGTAGGGGACTTGGTCTTGAGGAAGGTGACCCAAAACACCCGAGAACTCAACGCCGTCAAGTTAGCCTCTACATGGGAAGGCCTTTACTGGGTTTCAGCTATCACCGGTAAAGGGTCATACGAGTTAGAAAACCACAACGGAGACAAGTTTCCAACAACTGGATATGGCTCATCTAAAAAACTATTACTGCTGACAAACAATGGCAAGGGTTTTTAACGAGGCAGCGACCATAAGCATACTACAAAAACAACAGTAATAAGACCTTTTGGTATCAAGTTTTCATTCGGGTGCCTATAAGGTAATCTTTGCTTCGTTAGAAAATTCCCACCGGGAAGTTAAGTTTGCTACCGAACAAATGTTACACTACCGTTCTCGGGCACAAAACACTAGAGGATTGTCAGGTATTCTTTCACTCAACAACATGAATTCCTAAGGGGAAAGCAAAAGGGTTACATAGCAATTCATCGGTGCAACCTTCGGAGGTATAAGACTTCCAGTGTTCGAACACGCATTCTTCGCATCAGAAC
>AWOL01S0070142.1:95711-111096 GCA_000715115.1 Nicotiana otophora | reverse complement strand
GGGGGAGGAGGAATGATATAATTCGCAAGGCAACACCGAATGCCACGTCAACCAGGAACGAAAATCCGGCAAGGTAGCACTGAATGCCACATCAATCGGGAACAAAAATCCAGTAAGGCAACACTGAATGTCACGCATCATCGGGACGGGGACTGCATAGCCAGCCCTGAAGAAATAAGATAGCCACAAGTCATGGCAGCTTCTTGCCTACGTAGCAAAATGCCTATATATACTATGAAATCGGAAGGACTGAAATGAAATCCTTTTCCTTTTGTCTTGTTTCTTGTCTACATGATGAGCTAATTTTGTCATTTGAAAGTTAAACAAGTACTTCAAATGTTAGTGCCACAATGAATAGGATACATCCTCTTCAAGAGCACCGTAAACATAAGAAGGCCCTCTCTTATAAAAACCCTCCTATTAAAGGGTTAAGTTCCGGAAGAATATATCCCCGGAACCAAAAATGCTATCGAGGAAAAATACAACCGAAGTCACATATGAAAAAGACGCAGAAATCAAACTTGCGCAAACACTTATAAAAACCCTTATGTTAAAGGGTTAGTTCCGGAATAATATATCCTCGAAACTAAAAATGCTATAGGTGAAAAATACACCCGAAGCCACATACGAAAAAGACACAGAACCAAACCTGCGCAAACACCTATTGAAACCCTCATGTAAAAGGGATAATTCTCGGAGACAGAAGTGCATCGAAGAAAATGCATCGGAGACCACATGCAGAAAAACACGAAAATATGCACAAACATTCAAGCGAAAGAAAAACTCAATAAAACATTTGAGCAAAAATAGGTACTCATTTACAAGAATGTGTCAAAGGAAGTACAAAACAAGGGAAGAAAAAGCTAAGCTACAACATCACTGGAATCAAGAGGAAGAGAAGTATCCATATCCCCGGGAGCAGTCGATGGTGCCACCGATGGCTCAACATCTTCTCCAACTAGGTCTTTGACGTCATCGCTTTCCGATTCCTCTTCAATATCAGAAATATCATAACCAGAATCAGAAGAACCGGGAGTGTCAGATCACGCCGGGAGTCCATTCTTTGCAGCCAACTCAAGCTCGCGTGCCTTAGCGATTTCGGCATCATTATCAATAATGACAGCTTTGGCTGCTTCGAAGGTTTTTCTCCTTATGCTATACATGGCGTAAGTTTTTTCAACAATGACGGAAGCCTCTTGGTGCCTGAGTTCTTCTTTGAGCTGAGTGATCTCGGCAGAAAGATCATCCTGGATGGACCTAGCAGATCGAAGACTGACATCGAGATCATGGACAGTTGAACTATAGAGCTTGCTGTGCTCGATAGTTTCCTTATACTTCTCCTCCAACCGGGCGTGACTCGCCCCTGCGGCAGCAAGTTCTTCGACCTTAGAATTCAAGTCTGCTTCTAAATTAATTATCCTTTCAGTAGCGGCAGCCTCACGATCATTGGCAGCAAGAATGATATTTTAGACCTCAACCCATTTAGCCTTGACTTCATCAAAGTCGGCCCTCAGCGGCCCAACTTCATGGCTGAGGGTTACCATTTCTTGCTCACTTTGCTGCAAACGAGTTTCCAAAAGATCAGCCTTAGTGGCCCTGGTTTCCAGTTCCGAGAGGCGAAGAACAGTCTAGTCCCGTTCCGCCAAAAGCTGGTCCCGCTCAGAAGAGAGTTCCTCCTTCTCGCGGATTAACCATTGAAGGCCCTCGGAAGCAAGAAAATTGGCCTGCGAGATAAAAAGAGGTAAAGCTTAAAATGCACTCATTCAGAAGCTGAACAAAATAGCAGAGAAACAAAGAAGCATACCGCAGCAGCATTATGCATGGCATTGTTCAACAAACAAACTCCCGAGAGTGTCTGAATCATTTCCCAATCCTTCTCTGAAGCCAAGGGCTTCAGATAATTTGCAAGCTCCACCGGCCGGGAAAGAAGGTTGCATCCGGTAGAGACTGAGAGGGTAACATTCCTCCTCCTCTGAGGATCTTCAGAAGGGGCAACATAAGTTTGCCCCAAATTCCCATGAACATGAGATTGGGGAAGAGGGACGCCCTTCGGCACGGTCAGGTGCGGCCGATGGAGGTGATATTGTTAATGGAAGCGTGGATGAAGATGAAAATGATGTAGCTGCAGTTGGTGGTGAAGAAGGGGGGTGATAAAACTGGTAAGGGAGAAGAACGGGAAACATCTGCATCGAAGGCAACACTGGTCGTTGAGTGCTCACCAACCAAGGACAGCAAATTCGATACTCTGCCTTGCAGTACCAGGCACAACGATTGGGGCTCGAGTACTAGAGCTGGCATTTTCCACCAAATCAAACTCTCCCCAAAGTGCCGAGACATCATCCTCAGTGGGTGTGACTCCATCAACAGGTTGAGCATACTGTTGAGAGGATAAGGATTGTTGTTTTCTATGAAAAGAAGCTCTCTCATCACTAGCTTCTTCATCAGCAATCACTACGATGTCTATGACCGGGCCGGAGGGAGGACCGGCCAGCGTCGCCACCTAGGATGATTCGGGGGCATTAACCTTTGCCCTCTTATTTTTCTCCCCGGACGCAAAGGAACACCTTCTTTTTGGTTGCTTGTTCTCTGGCCGGGGACTCAATGAAGAAGTATTTGTGCCCGGAGCAAATCTGGAGGTACCCGTCCGAGCAAGCGCCTCCTGGAGCAGCCTCGCCGCATTAGCATGGTCGGCCAAAATATCCTCTTCGGGGATCTCGACTGAGCCCGGGGGCAGACCTAATTTGACAAACAAGTTAGGAGATTCAGCCAAAAACTACATATGCATAAAATAAAGCAAAGAAAAGCAAATCATAGTTACCATGATTCTTGGCCTTCTACCCCGTATTTGATGGATAGTTCTTTCCACACGCGGATGTCGGGCGTGGTAATTTCCAAAATATTTTGAACCCACCGGTCCAAGCCTTCTACCATCGGTGGGACCCATCTGGCCGCTATAACATATAGGAGTTAAATAATTAATACGGGCGTGGAAAAGCATTTAGGAGGAACGTAATGAAAGAAACTTACGATAGCGGTTCCAAGCAACCGAAAAGGATAAAGCCGTTATTGGAATAATGTTACCAGAGGCAACTGCAACGAACCATTCCATCCACCCTCGGTTATTGTCATCATCCATGTTGGATATCAAAGCATGGTGACCTTGCTTGCAGAGATTTATCATTCCCCCGCGGAAGACTTTGGGGGAGTACAAATTCATCATATGAGCCAATGATAGCTCTTCTTTGGTTTCCAGACACAAATGCCGAAGGTAGGCGACCGTCCTCCACACGGAAGGACTTACTTGTGCCAAACATACCTGATAACAGAGACAAAATTCTGCTATGATAGTATCATGTTCTCCATCCAAAGAAAATGGACCAAAAGTAAAAGGGTACGTATAAAAATATGTGAAACCCTCTCTGGGAAGGGTCACTCGCTCCGATAGATCGGGAGCAATAATGTCCAAATCTTGGCAGCAACAGTCTTCCTTCACAGTAGGGATACTGGAAGGACGAATAGAAGAGGGTAGCTGCTAACCGCTTATGTACGGGGGTTAGCAGTGAAAAATTTCTCCTCCAAATCCTTTAAAGTACTAAGCCTCCTAGGGATTATGGAACTTACTGTTGGAGGAACAGAATCCTCGTTCTTAATCTTGCTCTTCAAAGAACCAGCACTTTTAGATGAAGAAGCCATTGAAGAAGAGAAAGAAAAGGTTCTATATTTAGAAGAAATTAGAGAAGAGATGTGGAACATGGATGCAGGTTGGAAGTTCAAACAATTGAGCCTAAAGAAAAAGGGAGTCGATACGTATATGTAAAAATTTTGGGCGGCTAAAATACTTGGCCCCAATTACCTCGATAACCGACAAAAAGTGTGCTAAATCATAGGAGGACGCGTGTTCAGGACATTAAATGCGGAGAGACCGGCGTCTAATCAACCATCAGTAACCTGCAAAAGGGATTAGAGTAATTTCCGCCAAAAGGGGATTCTCACAAACTTCCCGTTAACACAAAGTTGTGTCACCGGAAAGCAGGGGGACTATCTGTACTAGGTAAATACGTTATGCTACGTGGCCGTCCAAGAAGGGGACACGTAGAATCAAAATCGGGAGGATGAAAAATCGGGCACATCTACCTCGTGTGTCACCAAGAAAGGCAAGTCCGTAAAAGTATTGAGCAGGCTG
The DNA here is from genome assembly GCA_000715115.1 of Nicotiana otophora. Classification (NCBI taxonomy): domain Eukaryota; kingdom Viridiplantae; phylum Streptophyta; class Magnoliopsida; order Solanales; family Solanaceae; genus Nicotiana; species Nicotiana otophora. The sequence continues at coordinate 106,913 of AWOL01S0070142.1, read as the reverse complement.
CGCCCGGTAGCATTCAATAAAAAATATTCTAAACATTAAAGAGTAATGGCTCATTAAAGAAATCTGAGCATTTATGTTTACCGTTAGGTTTTCATTATAATACTTTAATTATTATCATTTGTGGTGGACCCGATCATTACGCCCACTGAGCTATAAATAATAGGCTCAACTATTGGGTATCAAAGAAGGCATTTTCTAATATAGACCTCGATACTTTTGCTCTCCCTAGTTTCTTGTTTTTATCATCATCGTACTCTAAAACTCTGTTCTCGGGCTCTCCAAATCTATCGTTTTATCGGTATTTGAGCTAAGCATATTGGACGAAAATCGATTAATCCATTATCTTTTGGGATCAAATTGATTTATCTGTCTAGAAATCACGAACTAATTCAACTGTACCGTTTTTCGGGTGAACAATGGTTATGATACGTCGTAGACCGTGATGTTTGTTTGAGGCTAGCATACCTAGTTTGCCTCTATATACTTTTGCTAATGAAGTCACATGCTAATTTTCCTATTAGTTATTTCCCTATTTCCCTAAACTCGTAAATATGCTTNCGGTATGTCATAAGATCAATAAGCCTTCGGATAAAAATTTTCAACTACGTATTTTTCTGAGACCCTTGGACAAAAGATATAATAATAAGACACATGGGAAATCAAGACCATAGGCATCACTAGTATTTTTAAGAATAGAGTCATTTGTGAATGTTGCACGTTTGCTCATTTTGTTGTATCATATGGATCATGCCAAAAGGAAAGAAGGGATTGCCTTAACATACTTGAGCCGATTCTCTTAACTATCCCTCTAACAAATGTCAGTCGCGCTAAAACACGTAACGGCGAGATCGAAGTAGGGAAAAATCCATATGATATTCTTGAGAAAGGTTATATCGGGCTCCCTTAGAATTGCAAATCACATTGCTATTACATTATGTAGTCCCGTATGAATTTTGTTGTAGCAAATCACGTTGCTATTGCAAATCCGTATGATATCTCATTTTAATGAATTGTTTGAGCTTCATCCGTTACTTAGCAAACCTAACATCACACCTTAATGAGGTAAGAAGGTCTCTTATAATTGTGGGTTTGTGGAGAGCACTTTTGTAAGGATTATTTTGCCAAAATCCCCCTAAACATGCCACCTAGCCATATAGCCCAAGAGTCATGTTTAGTCTTAGCCATTTAAACCCTTGTTGCCATGTTGGGGTAATGTTTCCACCTAACTTATCCACCAATTTCCAATGACATATTAATCTCCCACTAAAAATCTCTAATTAACGAATTATCCACATAATTAAGAATTATCTTAAATTTACTTAAAATACTAGTCACTTTTAACATACTTTATTCACCTTACTATCTTGGTCATGTGGTACCTTGTATGGCACTAGTCCATAAATACCGTGTATTATAGCTTGGAACGTATTTTATCCCAAATTGATATACTTCAATGAATACTCATTCTTTGATTTGTTTACCCCCTAATCTTCATGACACTCACTTATCACTTGTTACAAATAACATAAATACATATAACCTCAAAAATAATCTCATTCCTGAGCTTACGTCGATTAACTTACGGCGAAGTGTAGAAGTGTAGTATGAGTACAACCGACCACATGTGCTCAATAAGTAACAAACCTAACCAAAGGTTGAAAGTAGTGACAAGCTGAGACAAGGGTCAGAGTCCAATTCTAATAACAACAACAACTCATAACAATATAATAAAGATCGTACAAGAAATAACTCAACTAGTTCACAGTTACAGAAAATAGGCATGCTTTTCATGTACAACAGTAGATCCCAGATCTTTCACCAAAAACCTCAAAATATGAGTAAGTTGTAAAATTGTGATTTTCTTTCCAAAACTTTTCAGCAGGTAAATGTTTCATTATCAAATAGCATGAGGAAAAGTACATCTCTATTCCTACATGTCAATGTGTATGAGAAGTCATGAATGACGAGATACCATACAACATAAAGAACAAATGCATCTCTATGCATGTATTTCAAGTGTGCATGTTGAATGCGGTACAACATAGTGAATAACCATATGCATACTCTCAAAGTATCAATCCACTCTCCCAGTCACTCAGTGTTGATACCCAATTGTTTTCCTCATACTTTTCAAATATATATCTAAATATATATATATATATATATATATATATATATATATATATAAGGTGGCTTTCCAAACAAGTATTTCAAACCCTGCGAGGGGCCAAACTAGCTACGACAAATTATTTTGAAGGTATGTCGAAAATTTTCGACTATTTTATAATTGGTGGGAACCTATACGATGTCATTTGGCACTTGTTTTCAAGTTTTTCGACTCAATACACAAAGCTCGATTAATTGATCGGCTGTCCACTAGTACGTATTTCTTTTTCTTCATGTGTGGCACAGCTACTGTTAAGTTTGGTAGAATATATAAGGGAAAATAATATATGGGTTAACTTTGATATTATTAGTTTTTTATTTGGTAGTCTTTCTCAACATATGTGTAACTATTAATTGTATTATTCTTATACACAACAAATCATGATATTAGCAATACTATGATTTTTACTACATGGATATACTTGTATAAAGATAGAGTTGTCCTTTTAAAACATTTTCTAAATCTTTTCCAAATCGTCGCAGGACATTATTGAAAATAAATAATTTTAATTTTTATGCAATGTATATTTATTTTGATATAACAAATCAAACAGTCAATAAAAAATAATTACAACATAACTAATCCTACCATTACCAATCCCAACATACTCATAAACCCTATTTAGTACTATTCTTGTACACCGTATCAAACAACACCTTAAAGTTTTTAAAATCCGTAACCGTACCTACCACCATTTTTCAAGTTTTGAAATCCTTAATCACACCTACCACGTTGCTTAACTATATTTTACTTCAATTTAAGGCCAGTGCATAACATGATAGACCCGAATTCCAAGTCCTCACCACATGAGCAACTTGTTTTGAATTTAGATTATCAAAAACAGGAACAAAAGAAAAAGGTGCTAATTATAATAATAATTTAATCACAATAGTTATTGGAATCTCCACAAGAGTAAGGCATGCCAGTAACAAAAATACCTTAATACAAGATATTGATGAATAATTAAACCACTTAAAGTTAACCTTCTGCACGTTTTGTACAAAATATTGAATTTTCCTTTCCCAATAAAGTAGCAACCCTAATTTCTTTTACCAGACTTTGACAATTACTAGTATCTTGCAAACTGATTTATTCTATCCAGGAGCTATAATTAATCAAAAATATATACTTATAAATCAATTGATCCGTATGACTATTGAATTACTAGTGGATTTTCATAAACTAAAATTACATTTGTTTTTTGTTCAACCAGATCAGTACTCATTTGCTATAAATAGGTGGACAGGATAAGACATTCCTTGCTCAAAAACGAATACACTTAGGTAAACACAAGAAAGCATGGCTGTTCACAAAGCTGGTTTCCTTTCTCTTCTCCTTTTGTTTGGTAATGCTTTTATCTTAATTTTTACTTCTACGTTATGTTAAACCATTATATATATATATATGCTTGTATTTCCTTTGAACTCTTTTTCCAGAAATTTTACTAAAGGTATCAAAATATAAAAAGGTAAATGAAGAAAATAAGGGAAGTCAACATATAATATGTGTATACATAAATATAAATTTTTGACCTAGCTAAACAGTTAAATTTTCCCCGAAGGGTTATCAATTGACACCCTTTGCATAGGGTGGTTCTGCATTGTCTCTTTCTCATCTTAACCTTTAGTACTTCTACGTTGCAGGAATTTTTCTACTTTTAAGTGAGCTAGAATATGCAGATGCCAAGGCTTGTACCCGAAATTGTAATCCAAGAATTCGTTACGGGAGATGTCCAAAATCAGGAAATAAGAAGTTTAACGTAGGATGCACCAACTGTTGTGCAGGATCCCTAGGTTGCAACTATTACAGTGCTAATGGAACTTTTATCTGTGAAGGAGAGTCTGAGATTAAAGTCGAAACTATAGAGACTGAAGTCGAAACTATGGTCGAACCAAATAAGATTTATCCCCGTAATTGTGATCCAAAAATTCGCTACGGGAGATGTCCAAAATCAGGAAATAAGAAGTTTAATGTAGGATGTACCAACTGTTGTACAGCTAGAAAGGGTTGCAATTATTTCAGTGCCAATGGAACTTTTGTATGTGAAGGAGAGACTGAGACTAAAGTCGAAACCATAGAGACTAAAGTCGAAATGCGGAAATAAAAAGAGTAGCGGTCGAATATGCATCAACTGTTGCGCAGGCAAAAAGGGTTGCAATTATTTCAGTTACGATGGAACTTTTGTTTGCAAGGAGAGTCTGGAGCCGAAAGTATGATAGAAGTTGTTAATTATGTGTCAACTGTTGCAGTGCGGGAGAAGGTTGTAAACTCTATGGTTTTGATGGATCTTTACTTTGTACTGGTGGGGATCGGATTCAAACCTATTAATCCTCATAAGGGTAGATGCCTTTTCTTTTTCTAGTTTGTACTCTCTAATTAAATAAATGGCTGAAGGTATGTCTCTTGGGTGGTGTATGATGCGACAGTGGATTTTTCCAATTTCCAATGTCTGTACTAGGTTTTCAAGAGCCTAAGGAATGGAGTACTCGTTTATCTTACTAATTAAGTTTAATTTTAGGCATTTATTATTTAAATAAGATTACAGCGGAATATCTGTGTTAAATACCATTGGTAAAAAATGGCAGCCCGGTGTACTAAACTCCCGTTATGTGCGGGTCACAAAAAGGACGAGACCATACGGGTCTATTGTATGCAGTCTACCTTGTATTTTTGTAAGAGACTGTTTCTACGGTTTGAATCCGTGACCTCCTGGGCTCCCCTTAATACCATTGGTAACCTAATAAAAATGGTACTCCCTCCGTCCAAATGGATTTTGAATGTCAAACTTTGCAATAGTAATCACAAGTTCGGACATGAACCCTTTAAATTTTATGAATTAAAATTTATATATTTTGAGACTATATTAATAATTTAAAATATTTAAAAGACATATAAAAATATTAAAGTAAAAAAAAATCGTTACTATGAAAATTAGGACGGAGGGTATTTAGAGGGTTAAAGATTTTATTTTTCGCATCATCAGAGGAAACACGGATAGTGACTGTTATCTATACGATCAAGTCTATTAGCTTATTGCTGGGAGTTTCTTGTTCTCTTCTTTTCTTTAGTTCTATAATCTAACCTTGAAATGGGGTAGGTCGATTCATTGGAGTACGGCGTTTAAAGAAAAACGGTTAACACATATTTAACTCAATATATACAAAATATCAAAAGTACTTTAAGAATCTTGCAACTTTCAATATGTTCATGTCATTCGAGCATCGGCAAAGAGCAAAATATACTCTTTTACTTTTAAAAATGATCTAAAAATACCCATTGTTATATTATTGGGTTATCTATACCTCTATAGTCATACTTTGGGTTTAAATATACCCCTCATTTAAACGGAGGGACACGTGTCATCGTCCTGTAAGTCAATTTTAAATATCTTCTAATTAATTAAAACGACTCATTACTCATACCCGAAAAATAATTTTTTAAAGCAATTTTTTTTGTAAAAAATGAAAAAAACTGAAATTATTTTTACTAAAAACTGAAAAAAATAAAAATATTTTTTTTCCAGTTTTTACAAAAATACTGCTTTAGAAAAAACTGAAAAATATTTTTTAAAACAATATTTTTGTAAAAACTGGAAAACAAAAGATGAAAATCAATTTTCTAAAGCAATTGTTTTTGTAAAAACTGAAAAGAACTGAAATTGTTTTTACTAAAAATTGAAAAAAACGAAAATATTTTTTTTCTAGTTTTTACAAAAACTGCTTTTAAAAAAAGCTAAAAAATATTTTCTAAAATAATATTTTTTGTAAAAACTGGAAAAAAGAAATTTAAAAAGCAATTTTCTAAAGCAATGTTTTTGTACAAACTGAAAAAACAAATATTTTCCTTTTTTTTTTCAGTTTTTAGTTAAAAATATTTCAGTTTTTTCTAGTTTTTAATTGCTTTAGAAAATTACTTTTCAGCTTTTATTTTCCAGTTTTTATAAAAATATTATTTTAGAAAATATTTTTCAGTTTGTTTAAAGCAGTTTTTTTGTAAAAACTGAAAAAAAAAATCGTTTTTTCAGTTTTTAGTAAAAAACAAAATTTAATTTTTTCAAGTTTTTATAATTTTCTTTTTTTGGGTATGAGTAATGAGTCTTTTTAATTAATTAGGTGATATTTAGAATTGACCAACGAGACGATGACACGTATCCCTCCGTTTAAATGAGGGGTATATTTGAACCCAAAGTATGACTGTAGGGGTATAGATAATCCAATAGTATAACGAGGGGTATTCTTATACCATTTTCGAAAGTAGAGGGGTATATTTGACCCTTTGCCGTTCGAGCAGGCCGTTTAGATTAACTGATAATCATTAGGTGCTGAAAAATACTTTTAAGGGCTAAAATTAATTTAATAAATAAGCAGTTATATGTTTGGGTACAAGTGCTGAAATTGATAATAAGATGTTGCAGCATTTGATTAAAAAACAAAGTGCCGATAAGCTTTTTTCTGTTAAAATGACTTAAATAACTTTAGAACTGTTTACACTTATATGAGCGTAATTTCTTCAAAATTTTAGATTCCAGATCGATTCAAATACAAAATATTCTATTTGTCATTTTATTTTTAATACAACTGTGCTTAGATAAGATAATAAAAATAATTTATTTTATGATAAGCATATAATCATAAGTTATAATAATTAATAAATTGACAAAAGTTTCTTAGTAAAAATAAACCTAAATAGGACAAAATATTTGAAGAGAAACAAACACTATCTTCGTCACCACAACCACTACAAGAAATCAAAAAATTAACGGCGGTTTTAAAATGGCGGCTTATTTGCACCGCTATAATAAGCAAAACATTATGGCGTTAGTTGAACAACCATATTATTTATTTGGAAAACGGCAGTTAAGTGTATAATCAGACCGCTGCTACCTTTATTTCTATCAGGCACTAATCTCACCCTAAAAGATAAAAACTCCTCTGTCACTCTCACCCTAATAAACCCTTCTCTCCAATCTCTCCCTATCCCTCCCACCGATCTGGCGCATCCGGCGAATCCGTCATCTCTCTTCTCTTAATCTCTTCCCCTAAGGCCCTCGATTGGAAACTGAGTAATGTGGCTTTCGAACGGGAAGCTTCTGGTCTCCAATCGCCAACCTTCGTCGCGCGAATCTAGAGTTTCATTGTTGGTTTGCTTTGCTCTGTCAACTCCTAACTCCAAATAAGCAAGGTCCTCTCTACTTTTCCCTCATTTTTCCTATGTATTGATTATGGATTCATTTGGATCTAGGGTTTCATCGTGATTTTCTTTTCTCTGCCAATATAGTTGTTGGATATGCGCTTTTGTTGCTTTCTTTTATATAAAAAAAATATTTGTACTGATCTACGGAAAAGTTTAATTTATTTCTGAAACTTGGTTGATTGAAGCAGGAGTTGTGCGTGAAGTAGAGCTTTTTATGGCCGTCTATTGCTATATCCTATAACTGATCTATATAATTATTTTGGTCAAAGGATTCGATTGTTTCAACAGAGTAATTGTAGTGTCATTTGGAGTGATATCACTCTTTCTCTGCCTAGGTGACATGAGAATTATATTTCTGCGGGCAAAGAAAATACCAGTTGTTACTTCTTTACCCTTTTCCTCATCTTCTGTAAGTTTATGTAGCATTCTATTTCTAGTTTACTTTTTATCACTAAATGAATTTTTTTATTAATGAGATTATCAATAATATTTCCTCATTTTAGCCTGGGAAGTGTTGAAATTTGATAATTAGTGATTTAATTAAATCAAGCATTGTTTTAGTGAAAATTAGGTGCTTTTTTATTTTTCTTAATATATTGTGCTTGTTTTGCTGTGCCGACACCATTATTCCAGTGAGGTGAGGTGGCTGTTTGTTTTGGTTCAGTGGTTGTGCAATCCGTGCTACTTTCAACGTTGTGACTTCGCGAGCTTCACTATACATGGATGAGTCTTAATTGATTATATTGATTGAATCAAGAGCTTTGTGTGGTATTGTTTGGTCATTTATATATTCTCTTATGTGAGCTGTGGAGTGCTATTGTAGGTCTTTCTCTTCTTTTAAATAAGCATACTTGGCAACATGAATTGACTTGAATTTATTTATTCAAATATGTTCTTTTCATATATGTTTAATGTACTTGAATTAAATTTAGTATTCATTTTCTTTTAGATTTTATCATTGGTATCTGGTTTTTATTACACTTTTGAGTTATCTTTTTTACATATGTTTAATTTACTGGATTGAAAAATTTTAGAGGCTCTAATACCGAATGAATCTTCCCTTCTTAATCATGCAGGAGCGTGAGCCCATAAGCTGAAAATATTACACAAAAGAAATTGATCCTCGCTTGGTAGACATGTACTAAAAGGCATGTGAAAGTATGCGAGGTGTCAGATTTCTTTTCAGTTTACAATCTTTTCATTACTTGTTGGTTGGCTGTCTTCATTGCATAGTCTATTTGGCAATAATATTCAGCATTTATGAGAGTTTGATTTAAATGTATTGGCCATAAAGTTCTTATTTGCAGTCTATTGAAGACAAGCACATGATTTGTTTTTTCTAATCTTTGTTTAGATCATTCATATAAATCAAATTCCAGCTGATCTACTTTCTTTAGTGATTCGTAGTGACTTTAATCATGTATTTCAAATGGTTGGTAAGAACTTTATGGTCTACTCTAAGAACATTAGATATGCATCATGTATTGTATGAAAAATAATCAAATGATAGTATCTTTCGTTGTTTTTATTTTACATGTGAGGTGAAAATAGTTTTTTGAAAGTCGTTCGAAATCTTAATGTTATAAATAACATTTCTTCTGTTTTTATTGTACATGTGAGGTGATAATAGTTTTTTGATATCTTTCTATATCTTTGTGTTATTGACAAAACATGACTTGTCAAGAAAGTTAGTTGGTGACATATAGAAAGTTGGGTACATGTAGCTTTTTATTTTCTATTGCTTTCTATAATTTGGACCTCTACATTCTGGTTTGCGTATTTGATTCAAAGGCTCTTCAGCCATATTATTTTGATGTTAAATAAAAATGATCATCATTTAGAGAACCGAGTTACTTTACGAGATATATATAAATTGACAGATTGCTCTACATCCTTGTTTTCTTTAAAGATAAGAGGCTTGAGAAATATGATTGATACCTTGTTTTATAAATTGCCAGATAGAAATTTAATACTCAATTGAAGTTATAGTATTTTTTCTTGAGATGTGTCAAGAGAATATACTATGAGCAGAAGTTAACATAATCAGGACTGAGATATGCAGAATTGTTTTTTCAATTTCTTTAGTCTGCCAAGTCACGCAATTGAGTCAGTTGTTGGTTTTTGAGTTCTATGTTGAATTGACATCCATATTTACTTCGAGTCTGATCAACAACTTTTATGTATTTTATGAGTTACATGGTGTCATTGCTAGGAGTTAGAGTTAGACTAAAAGAGTGTCTGCTTCTTGTAAACACTCGCCGAAATTTAACTTCTATATGTGATGTAACTTTTTTATGCAGGGAACAAGAATTAGAGCTTCTGAGGAAAGAAATCTGAGAAAAGATATTCCGGGAGATGAAGATGAGTTTAAAAAATTAGTTAAAAAGATCCCCCAAATAACAGTTCTGTTTGGATAAATATACATGATATTTCTGATATTTTTAGTTGATGTTAAGAAGGCAGACTCAATGCGAGATTACACCGAGTGCTCATTCAAAAATGTTGCAAGAAATGACTATGATTCTTTTTGGAATTTTAGTTCATCTGATGATGTAATATTAAAGTACCTATACATGATTTTTAATAATATATATTTTACTTAATTGATGGCTTGTATTTGTGTCAGAATTATTCTATAGTATTTGACATATTTTGATACATTAGTATGATAAAGAGGATTAATTATAAGAAGATAAATAAGTAAACACTGTTTTAAACCGCCGTTATACGCCAAAATAACCGACGTTATAACACTGTTTTTTTTTTGTAGTGAACACCTAAAAAGCAATAAACCAAATTTTTTATATGTCCTAATTTATTACATACAGTTCAAAGATTAATACACAATCACATAGATATAAATATGCAAAAGGAATAGAGAATTTGCTTATCTTAAATAGTCAATGAGAATTGCAGACTTGAGCGGGGAGGGAGGGGGTAGGTTGTAAAAATACTTGAGGCAGTGAGTATCGATGTAATAGTTTTGTACTAAAAAGGAATATTTTAAGGATAAAATAGTAAAAATTTTGGTCAAACTTAAAGTGCTTATAAGCTAAAAAATTGATAAGTTGGGGGTGACCAACTTATGGCTTTTGGCTTATTTTTGACTTATAAGCACTTTACTTATAAGCACTTTTAACTTTACCAAACGCGTAGATAAGCCGAAAAGTGCTTATAAGCTAGTTTGACCACCTTATAAGCTTAGCCAAACACCCTCTAAGCTTATAAGCTGGTCAAACTAGCTTATAAGCAATTTTTGGCTTATCTACGGGTTTGGTAAATACCCAAAGTGCTTATAAGTTAAAACCAGCCATAAGTCATAAACTGATTGTCACGACCCAATTCTCTTATAGGCCGTGATGGCGCCCAGCACCGCCGCTAGGCAAGCCAATGGTAAACTAACCATGTGATTTTCTCTTTTTAATAAATTTACAAGTATTTAAATTCCATTAGTTAAGAGATTAAGAAACAACAAATTTGAATAAATAAAACGAAAGCAGCTGAGTGCAATCATAACAATAGTAATAATTCAAAACCATAAAATCTGCTAGTGTATGTGCCAAGACATGGTGTCACAAGTGTATGAGCACTAATAGATTATACAAACTCTAGCTACTGTCTGAAATAAAAATAGATAGAAAATGAAAGCAAAGGAGAGACTCTAGGTGCTGCGAAACGGCTCAGGAAGCAGCTCACCACTAGGCCTCTGGGTAACGGGGATGCGCGCCGGTATGTCCACCAGATGCATCTGCCTCAGATCCTGCACGGTTAGTGCAGAAGTATAGCATGAGTACATAAACAACATGTACCCAGTAAGTATCAAGTCTAACCTAGAAGAAGTA
>AWOL01S0070142.1:62911-94589 GCA_000715115.1 Nicotiana otophora | reverse complement strand
GGGGAGGGGGGGAGGCAGTGAGTATCGATGTAATAATTTTGCTCTAAAAAGAAATATTTTAAGAATAAAATAGTAAAAATCTTGGTCAAACTTAAAATGTTTATAAGCTAAAAATTCATAAGTTGGGAGTGACCAGCTTATGACTTTTGGCTTATTTTTGACTTATAAGCACTTTTAACTTTACCAAACACGTAAATAAGCCGAAAAATACTTATAAACTAATTTGACCAACTTATAAGTTTAGCCAAACACCCTCTATATCATAGAGTGTTTGGCTATAAAATGAAAGTAGTGTTAAAACTAAAGAACTTTTAAGTACAATGCATAAAACTGAAGAAAAAGTGTCCTGTAAAATAGAATCGAGGGATACTATATTAATATTTATATACAAAATATATGAAGAAGAGGAACAAGTATAATATCTCAAAGCTGACGCAAATTGGTATTTAGTTTCTCTGTCGCACGACGATTGGCGGTGCTGGGCGGTGATGACCGCGAAGAGTGGAAGCTTTTTATTCGGGCTTTGATTTTGGGAAAATTGTGAAGAAGAGAAACGAGAGTTTTAGTGAGAAAATTTGGGACATAACACTTTTGAAATTTGCTAGGGGGTACGCAGATTTAGTTTCATCCATAATTGTTTTTCAATATAGAATAATTTATTGTGCGAAATAACAGTAACACGTCAAAACTTATCTTTCTACTCCACAATTTCAATGTGGTATTAATTTTAAGGATATTTAAAAAATATACAAAATGCATTTATAATAGGCTTAAACCATGATGGAAAAATTTAACAGGAGACGTCTATATAGATGCATAAATCGGATTTTGAAATGTGGATGTCTGATTTATAAGTCCGAGAAATTCGATATATGATTTGAAGTGTAATTTATATGATTTATAATGTATGTGTTACGCGACGTATAATTCCGAGAAATTCAATACATGATTTATATGATTTATAATGTGTGTTACGCGACTTATAAGTCCGAGAAATTCGATACATGATCTAAAGTGCAATTTATACGATTTATAATGTATTTAGGTTAGGTCCAAACACACACGCAAATATACGCGATCGACAAGTAATAGAGTAATACGAAAGTATCGTTCCCGCGGAAATTTATGATCAACTATTTTCCAATCTAAGCTATTGTCACGACCCAAAATCCCACAACAGGCGTCGTGATGACACTTAGTCTCTAAAACTAGGTAAGCCGATTACAATTTCATTTCGAGCCATTTTTTATAAACATATAATTATAACAACCTTCCGAGACTGGTAATACGGAATCACGAACTCTAACTGAATACATGCAATGATCTCAAGGATCGAATATAATATACTATTCGAATAAGAGTTGATAGTACAATATAATGGAAAGACTCCAAGGGACTGCGACGACCAAGCAGTCATACATTGAATCCTTGCGATCACACTCTAATCTCTGCCCGAATCCGATATCTCCAATACCTGGCTCTGCACAAAAATATGCAAAAGTGTAGTATGAGTACAACCGGCCTCATGTACTCACATACATTGAATCCTTGCGATCACACTCTAATCTCTGCCCGAATCCGATATCTCCAATACCTGGCTCTGCACAAAAATATGCAAAAGTGTAGTATGAGTACACCACAGTCGGTACCCAGTAAGTATCAAGACTAATCTCGGTGTAGTAGTGACGAGGTATAGTCAAGACATTCACTAGTCAAATAACTTGTGCAATATAGCATACAAAATAATAGAAAACAAATAGCAGTGGTGACAACAATAATCAACTTGTGACATGAACAACAAGGCAACATGAACACCATAAATATTGCTCAAACGAACAATAAACATAAGTATAGCCAATTAATCAAGTCCTTCAAAATATACATATTTTATCTATGAGTTTTTCAAATAAAAGTCTTTAGAATATAATCCGTACAATTAAATATATCCCGAATATACTTCCTTCAAATAAATATCTTACGAATATAATTCTTTCAAATAAATATCTTTCAAATATAATTCTTTCAAGTAAATATCTTTCGAAAATAATTCTTTCAAGTAAATACATTTCGAATATAATTCTTTCAAGTAAAAGTTACCACGTGACACCTCATTTAACTTTTCTGGTGTGAGAAATATATTCAACATATCACATCGAATGGCACGGTAATACCTTCGTGCACTTGTCTCATTCTCACCCGATATATATATATATATATATATATATATATATATGTAGATCAAATCAATTGTCACGGCAATACCTTTCGTGCATTTATCTCTTTCTCACCGTGCATACATATAACAATACCAACTAGGTAGGAGAAATGCCAATAACAATAAGAGAAATAAAGTGGGAGGCACACAGGAAGCAACAACGACTACAAGACACATAGAAAATATAGGTGCACAATAACAGCTCAAGATAAAGGCATGAATGTATACATAACGAAAAGATATCACAATATAATGTATGTCTCTTGTCTTCACCTGCACGGAAACACCTTTCGTGCCATGAACATATGATAATATAAAAATAATGGCACGCCATCACCCTTCGTGCTTTCACTCTCATCCTAACATAATAATAGAAATGAAATGATACGGCATTATCCTTCGTGCATATTAAGAATGACACGACATCACCCTTCGTGCTTTATACTTTTCCTCACATGATAATATAACTGAAATGACACGGCATCACCCTTCGTGCTTTACACTCTCAAATGGCACGACATCACCCTTCGTGCTTTACACTCTCAAATGGCATGGCATCACCCTTTGTGCTTTACACTCTCAAATGGCACGGCATCACCCTTCGTTCTTTACACTCTTCCTTACCAAGCACATGTATATCATTAACAAGCAAGGTAGGAAGCATAAATAACATCAAGGAGAGTGTTTAAACTACAACACAATATAATAATTCATATCACGATTTGCCCACCTGCCACAACCAACTCCAAAGATACAATAAAAATCAATTAATTTCAAAGTAAATAGCCCAAGGCTCCACACAATGTACGTATATAAAATCTCAAAAATAATAACAGAGATGGAAAAGTAACTCTTTAATCCATATTTTTGATAAATATATTAACGCCTCTTTTTAAGCTTATTTAATTAATTATCTGCAGATGGAAAATTCATAATGAAATTAATTCCAAAAATTATCAAATCAACAAACACACGGAATTCACATAAAATTCAAGTGGCAATCACCCCAAATTATCATATAAAATACAAACTTGACAAACAAGGAACGAGGCATGACAAATAAAGGATTTATTGTGTTTCAATAATTTTTTAATTAAATATATAAGGGTGTCTACAAATTTTAACCGGCATAAATTGCACATTTAAATTGCACATATAAACCAAGTACGTACTCGTCACCTCGCGTACATGGTTTTCAATCACACAATTTTCAAATAAGACTCAATGCCTAAGGGGTAATTCCCCCACTCAAGGTTAGGCAAGATACTTACCTTTTTGTAGTAATGTCGATATTCCAAAATAGCCTTCTTGCTTGAATTGACCTCCGGACAGCTCAAATCTATCCAAATTAATTGTATAACTTCATTAAAATTCATCAAAAATAATCCCGAATAATAAAATGTCAACTTAAAATTTTGCATTAAAAAGTCAATACGGGGCCCGTCTCTCGGAACCCGACAGAATTTTTACGAAATCCGAACACCCATTCTGATACGAGTTCAACCATACCATATTTACCAAATTCCGATAACGAATCAACCTCCGAATCTTAAATTTTCGTTTTTGAAAGATTTTTCAAAAATCTCATTTTCTCCCCAATTGATTCACTAATAAAAGATAAACATAATCATGGAATCAAGAAATATAATGAAAACCGAGTTGTAAACACTTACCCCAATCCATGTGGTGCAAATCCTCTCATGAAAGGGAAAGAAAGGGTAAGACTTTGGTCGGGCAATTATTGTAGTTCAAAAATTGCCCAAATCTGAGTTCCCTAGCTCCAAAAATGTTGAAATGAGCTAAAGTCTATATCATATGCCAACAAGTCTGAAATCATATTATGGACTTAGTCGAGGCCTCAAATCACATCAAACAATATCGAAACAATGAACCGCACCTCGAATTGAACTTAAGAGTTTATGAAATTTACCAAATTCTATATCATGTGCTGAAACGTATCAAATCAATTCGGAATGACTTCAAATTTTGCATGCAAGTCATAAATGACATATGGAGCTGTTCCAATTTCCAGAATTGAATTCCGACCCCGATATCAATAAAGTCAACTCCTGGTTTAACTTTCTAAAAATCTTTCATTTTCCAACTTTCGTCATTTTGAAGCCAAAATCAATTACGGACTTCCAAATAAATATCCGGACACACTTCTAAGTCCAAATTTACCATACGAAGTTATTGACATCATCAAAATTCCATTCCGGAGTCGTTTGTTTAAAAGTCAAACTCCGGTGAAACTTTAGAAATTCAAGCTTTATAAAATTAAACATATTTTTAAAGCTAACGGAAAACATGCCTACGCACTTCGGAACAACTTTAAATTTTGTACATAAGTCAGAAATAGTTATGAAGTTGATCGAACTCTCGAAATCCAAATCGGGACCCGGTATCAACAAAAATCCAATTATGACCAAATTTAAGAATTCTTTAAACCTTTAAATTTCTAGTTTCCGTCAAAATGACGATAATTCAAGCTAGGGGCTTCCAAATTTTATTCTGGGCATACGCTCAAGTCCCAAATCACGATACAGACCCACAGAAACCATCAAAACACTAATCTTGATCCATTTGCTCAAAACATTGACCGAAGTCAACTCAAAAGAGTTTTAAAGGCAAGATTTCACATTTTCTTTATTTTTTCACATACAATTTTCCGGGAAAAGATATGGATTGTGCACGCAAATTGAGAAAAGCTGAATGGATCTATTCGAGGTCTCGGAATACATAAATGAAGGTTAAATTTAAAAATGACATATCAGGTCATCACATTCTCCACCTCTGAAACGAACGTTCGTCCTCGAACGTGGCAAGAATTATTCCGAGGTTATCAAATTGCTGATTTTTCTCTTACACATATACTCGCGGACGATTCTATGTCACCGCAATAAACATACGTCTGACCACATCATCTCAATTGAGATTATTTCTTTTATCCATATTTATAACTTTAAAACTAAATTTCTTACACTCCAAACATTTTCAAAAAGTTCGATTTTTATATCAACGCACGATATTAGCCTCAACTGGTGGTAGCAACTCGTGCCTACACACGCAGCATACGTATGCCCATAACCACATCTCTCGTCTTAATAACTGTTTATAATCAATTACAACATCGTCAATTAACCTCATGTTAACAAAAATCTCGTTTCAAACCTTCACCTTACTAACAACGAGACACGTGGCACGAAGACCTCATAATTATTCACCTGAATTAACGAGTCACATTTAACGCCATCTGGGCACTCACATCGTAGGCTAAAACTCAATAATTACAACACGAATATGGCTAAATGTGCACAGAAAAACACATACAAGAATTATCAAATAAGCCTAACAGGCATGACTCCCCATTAGTACTATAGTACAAATTAAATTTCACTAAGGAAGAATTTAAAACACATAAATTTAACCACAAGGGTCTCATCCTGATATGACTTCCACCACGACTTGTAGCCCAGTTTAAACATATCAAATCATATTAAAATGCGAGGATCCCGTCCTCAGTTCTGAATCACAAGTAATATTCACATCGTGCCAATCAAAATCTTTCCATTTTCTTCTTTAAAATAATTTCCGTTAAACAAGGTCACACCACATAATGAACCCCCATACCGGTAGCGCATATAATTTACAAATTGTAGTCAGTTATCCGAAAACTACGTCAAACTCACCATAATGAGTAACAAAAAGTCACTTTCAGCCTCACAACTCTTTTTAGTGACTAACATAAAATGATAGACATGGCTATCTCCATAGAATCTCCCAACAAGAGTAAATACATAAAGTAGATTATAGAATCACGAAGCTCACTCATAAGTGGAGCATAATTGGAGGACTTGCCTCGATACTTAGAACCGAATCAAGTTAAGGAAATTATTCCTTTATAATAAATCAATATCTTACTTGTAACGGCACCATTTGATGTAGCGACCTCAGTCATACCATAGAAAATATATCAACGGGCCGAGTCTCCACCTCTAGGACGCCCTCTACCCGCCCGTCCTCCACCCTGAACACGTTCTAACATCTTGGCAATTTCTACCACTAGACGAAATGAAGTATCAGCCTATAGATCCCAGGTCGTACAAAATTTTACGATCATAATTGAGTCCTTTAATAAATTTGTGGACTCGCTCTCTGGTTGTAGGAACAAAAGTAGGAGTATGACGGGCTAACTTACCGTACCTAATGGCATATTCTGACACCGTCATGGTTTCTTGACACAACCGTTCAAACTCTATGCACAACGCATCCCGAAGAGTCTGTAAAACAAACTAAAAAAAAACATCTCCGAAAATTGAGCCCAAGTTAGTGGTATTGCATCAGCTAGTCTATCCGCTTCATAAACTTGCCACCATTGATATGTTGCTCCTAACAGTTGAAATGTAGTAAAGGCAACTCCGCTCACTTCCACAATGCGTATAGTGTGGAGAATACAGTGATATTTTTTTTTCTAGAAATCTCTGGGCATCCTCGGTAGCTGTGCCATTGAAAGTAGGTGGACTATACCTCATAAATCTCTTTTGTTCTTCTTTTGATAGTCTCTGGCCTGAACTCAGGCTGAACCGGAATAATAGGTTGTATCGGTACTATACTGATGGTAGGCTATAATCTCATATTTTAGTCGATTATTACATTCCAATTTACTGTACTTTAGTTGAGTTTGAGCTTTAATCGCTAGTATTTTGCACTAATTGTGTGTTTTATGCCTCGTAGGAGTGATTCCTAGCTATGTAGATGTTATGGAATGAATTTAAGTAATTTGAAGCTTTGAAGTATGAGTAAAAGGCCAAAGAATTAATCCGAAATCGTGTTTGGGGATCAACGGATGATAGTGGAATGAAACGAAGAATCGAGAAGGTATATTGCGCACTGTCTAATACAATGCACATAAATTTTCACTCGGAACTCTGTTTGAGCGCCACAATATATAGTTGGAAATATGTTTCAAAGGGATACAACTTTTATGTTTTACGTGTTTTCAAATTCCCATCAAAACAGGGTGAAAAGTGCACGGCCGCGCATTGGGCGCGCATATGGGGCAGAACAATGTGAAAAGTGCGCGGGCACACTTACAGGTGTGCGGCCGCGCACATCCAACTCTGGAAAAGTGTCCTATTTCGCGTAGGAGAAAGTATATTTGTTTGGTCCCGACCCTACTTGGTATATATACATGGAAAGACGGTATTTTGAGGACTTTTGACATAATTTAGACCTAAGGAAGCGAAGGAGAAGAGAGAGAAGCAAGAGCACAACGATTTCACGATTCATCCTCACTCAAGACAAGGGTTTGGATGTTTTTATGTTTTCCTTTGACTTAAACTTAATTGTGATAAATTTCTCCATACCTATGGAATAAGTCTTCCTTAGGAATTGATGGATTTTAGTGTTTTGAGAATGGTTTGTGGATATTAACTCTAGTTTTGTATGCATTGAATCGTTTTGGGTGTTTTAATTGTTGCATATATTTTCACTTATTTATGTAATCGAAAGAGGCATAACTTGTGATGTTTTTGCATTATCTTGTTAGTTGAATTCATTGATTCTTCTTAGTAATCGAAAGAGGCATAACTTGTGATGTTTTTGCATTATCTTGTTAGTTGAATTCATTGATTCTTCTTAGTAATCGAAAGAGGCATAACTTGTGATGTTTTTGCATTATCTTGTTAGTTGAATTCATTGATTCTTCTTAGTAATCGAAAGAGGCATAACTTGTGATGTTTTTGCATTATCTTGTTAGTTGAATTCATTGATTCTTCTTAGTAATCGAAAGAGGCATAACTTGTGATGTTTTTGCATTATCTTGTTAGTTGAATTCATTGATTCTTCTTAGTAATCGAAAGAGGCATAACTTGTGATGTTTTTGCATTATCTTGTTAGTTGAATTCATTGATTCTTCTTAGTAATCGAAAGAGGCATAACTTGTGATGTTTTTGCATTATCTTGTTAGTTGAATTCATTGATTCTTCTTAGTAATCGAAAGAGGCTAGTTGAATTATTGTTTAGACCCGGTTAGGAGGATAATCGAAAGAGGTTTTCCTAAAGACGAATCCACTACGAATTCTTCCATATCTTTACTGAGTTTAACTTAGTCTATATTGTGAGATTGAGACTTAATCGATAGAGGAGTTTCTACTGAACATTCAAACTAATAATAGAGTAAATTCGAGAGACTCATTTGAAATTTAGAAGTGAATCAACTAGAGTTAGTTCCCTAACAAGTATCTTACACCTATTTGGCACGCGAGTCGTCAGTGCGGTTATGAGGTATAATGAGGGCACAAGATGCCAAGTGTTAGGGTTCATGTATCGAGACCCGTGAGTTGTGATTTATCCGAGGTTTGGTACCTCGTGGAGTTTATTGACTAAAACCCGGTGTGAAAGTTGTCGTATTATTGAGTTGTTACTTGTCCTTTCTTTATCTGGGATTATCGGACTTAGGCTATGTTTTCGTTCATTCTTCTATGTCATTATTATGGTGTTCCACTGATAGTTGTTGTTTTCCTTCCTTATTAAAATTACCGTATTAATTGTCACTTCGCGTAGTCTTTATGCAGATATCATACTCTGTTGTTTCTATATTTATACTTGTTCAGGTTATTTAGTCTAGTAGGTGTCTTGATTATTTCTCGTCAGTACTCTACTGAGGTTAGTCTAGATACTTGTTAACCGCCGTGGTGTACTCATACTACAATTCTGCATATTTTTTTGCAGATCCAGGTATTCCGAAATCAGTTGATCATTAGCTAGCTGTGCGGATTGTTCTGTGGAGACTCAAGGTAAACCTGATGCTGCGTTCGCAGGCTTCGGAGTCATCTTCCTATTTTGTATTCATACTATTTTTACCTATTTCCAAGCAGTTGTATTTAGAAGTTGTAGCAAACTCTGTAGAGCTTATGACTTATATTACCAGGTTTTGGGAATTGTAAATTTTATAGAGAAATCCATTTCAAAAGTTGTTAGATGTTATTTATTATTGTTGTTATTCAGTAAATGTTAGGCTTACCTAGTCCCTAAGACTAGGTGCCATCACGATACCCAACGGAGGGAAAATTGGATCGTGTCAAGTTGGTATCAGAGCTCTAGGTTCATAGGTGCTACGAGTCATAAGCGATTTTAGTAGAGTCTTGCAGATCGGTACAGAGACGTCTGTACTTATCTTCGAGAGGCTACGGAACTATTAGGAAAGTTTCACTTCCTTCATTCCTATCGTGCGAGTTCATTGATCTCGAAGTTTGAACTTTTATCATTCCATTCTCTCACAGATAGTGAGGACATGAGTTGCAGTTACTGATGACATTACTCCCGGAGTAGATGTCGCTAGGGGCAGAGGCAGAGGCCGACGAGGAGCACGTGCCACAGTTAGGGAACCTACCAGAGCAGCAGTTGAGGAGCCGCCAATAGTTCCAGTTGGGGGGCAGGTACTGGAGGAGCCTTCTGTTACCCCCGGAATTCAGGAGACCGCACCACAGTTACTGAGCATGTTTGGTACATTGGCTCAGGCGAGGTTGATTCCGGTTGCACCAACTATTTCACGGACCGGGTGAGGAGCTCAGACTCCCTTCGCCCATACTCCTGAGCAGCAAGTTCATGTTGGTCAGGTTCCAGGTGTCATGGCGACACAGCCTGTGGTCCCAATTAAGCCTGTGGTTAGGGCAGTAGCATCTAAGGAAGAACAACTTAGACTTGAGAGGTACAAGAAGTACCACCCTCCTACCTTCAGTGGATTGGCAACAGACGATGCCCAGGGTTTCCTGGAAGAGTGTCATCGTATTTTTCGTACTATGGGTATTATGGAGATGAGCGGGGTTGCTTTTGCTACGTTCTAGCTCAGGGGAGCGGCTTATCAATGGTGGTAGGCGTATGAGTTGGGTAGCCCGACCGAGTTAGCTTCACTTACATGGGTTCAGTTTTCAGAGATATTCCTGAGAGAGTTTTTACCTCAGTCTCTTCGAGATGCATGGCGCGCGGAGTTTGAGAAGCTGTGCCAGAGCACTGTGTCAGTGTCAGAGTATGCCGTTAGATTCATTGATTTGGCTACACATGTACCTCCTTTGGTCGGTACAGTTAGAGAGCGTGTCCGTAGATTGATTGAGGGGCTCATGCATGATATTCGGTTCAGCATGGCGGAGTTAGAGTTGGATGTTATGTTTCAGCAGGTAGTAGGGATCGCTCGCCGAGTAGAGGGAATGTGGGATCAGGAGAGAGAAGACAAGTGAGGCCATGAGAGAGAGGACGGGCAAGGTCAGGAGAGAGAGGACAAGGAGGCGAGGAGGCCCCATAGACCGGAGAGATCTATTGGTCCTTATTTTGGAGGCAAGGTACGACATGGTGGAGGTTTTGTGTGTCAGCCAGCTCAGTTTGCAATTCAGGTTTCGCACAGTATTTCAGGTGCTCATGGGACTTAGAGTACCCGTACCGCACAATTCCCATAGCCACATCAACAGAGAGGTTTCTTCGAGTGTGGAGATACCAGCCATAGGGTGAGAGATTATCATAGACTTTGAACATGTGTGTCACATCAGAGTATTCAGGCGAGTAGAGGGCGCCCAAGAGGGGAAGGTCCGGTCCATTGATGTGTTTCATATAGTAGGCTTGAGGCCACTATGCCAGATGATATCATACATGTATGCTTTTTATTTGTTACAGAGGGGCGTCATTCGTATTTTGATTCGGTTCTGCTTATCGGGGCGAGTTCCCCTATTTGTTGTCCCACCTATGGGTGATTTTATGACCTAGTATT
The DNA here is from genome assembly GCA_000715115.1 of Nicotiana otophora. Lineage (NCBI taxonomy): Eukaryota > Viridiplantae > Streptophyta > Magnoliopsida > Solanales > Solanaceae > Nicotiana > Nicotiana otophora. The sequence goes on along the minus strand of AWOL01S0070142.1, from coordinate 83,613 downwards.
ATGTTTATGTGATTTCCCCTGTTGGATGGTTCTATGAGTGATAGCCGTGTCTATCATTGTTTTAATTCATAATTGAAAGTTACGAGACTAGAAGTGAATTCATGTAGTCTATTATGGCAGGTTTGCTTTGATTCCTGAGTAATTTGGTTACGATTTGTGATTTGATACTCTACCGGGGTGAGAGTTCAGTAAGTGTTGTGATTTTATTGGAAGAATTGAGTTAATGGAAGATTTCAATTTGGTATGATGTGTATTCGGCTTGTGAGTCAGAGTTGAGGGTGAGACCCTCGCTATTCCATGTGATTTGATATGTTTGAGCCGGGCTGCGTGCCGCGGTGGAGGTTATATCAAGATGAGATCCTTGTGATTTGTTCATATACTTTGATTTTTCCTTTTAAATTGATTCGTAGGATGGTACTGATATAGAGTTGTGCTTGTTGGTATTGTTTGATATTTCTCTTATGTGTTTCTCTTTACATAATCAGTCATTTTCGTCTTGTGCTTATTTGAGTTTTAAGCTTACAGGGTGTGTGCCCGGTGGCGTTAGATGTGACTTGTTGATATGAGTGTATAGTTATGAGGTCTTTGTGCTTCTTGCATCATTGTCAGCGTTGTGGAGGTTTGAAACGGGTCTCTAACGGATATGAGGCTAATTGCAGTTGATGGTTTTGATTGAGGGCAGCAATTGTGATCAGAAATATTATTATGGGCCTATGTGTGGTGTGTCATGTTGGGTGGTCGTACCTTGTGGGTGTAGGCATGAGTTGTTACAGCTGGTTAAGACTGATACCGGGTATGGATTTAGAATCGGGTCTTTTGGAGATGAATGGAAGGTGAGAATTTCGACTCTAAGGCTTATCGGTGTTGGTAGAAAGGGTGAATTACGGTTGAGATGGTGTCGTCAGGTTTATGTGGATTGGGGTGACAAGTGGTCACCCGTGGGTGTATGTTGGATATGTGCTTTCAGTGATTTGAAGACTTCGAGACGATTCTTGGCACGTTCGATGACGAACATTTATTTAAGAGGGGAAGGATGTAACGACCCGGCTGGTCATTTTGAGAATTTAAGTCCCTATCTGCGGCATAAGGTTCTAAGCAGCTTCGTATTATGTGTATTGATTTGCGTGCATGATTGAATTCAGTTACCGTATGATTCAGAGTCAAATCGAAAGAAGGATGCAAGTTTTGGAAGCTTAAATCTTAGGATTTTGACCATAGTGGGAACTGTGTGAAGACGACTCCAGAATGGAGTTCCGTCAGTTCCGTTAGCTCCGTTGGGTGATTTTGGACTTAGGAGGGTGTCCGGACTGTGAATTTGAGGTATGTAGCTGATTTAGGCTTGAAATGGCGAATGTCGAATTTTTGGAGATTTTGACCGGAAGTGGACTTTATGATATCTGGGTCGGATTCTGATTCCGGAAGTTGGAGTAGGTCCGTAATGTCAACTATGACTTGTGTGAAAAATTTGAGGTCAATCAAACATGATTTCATAGGTTTCGGCATCGGTTTTAGAAGTTTGAAGTTTCAAAGTTCATTAAGTTTGAATTGGAGGGTGATTTGTGTTTTTAGCATTGTTTGATGTGATTTGAGGACTCGACTAAGTTTGTATGGTGTTATAGGACTTGTTGGTATTTTGGTTGAGGTCCCGGGGGCCTCGGGTGAGTTTCGGATGCTTAACGGATCGAAATTTGGACTTGTGTAATTGCTGAAGCTTTCAAGCTTCTAGTGTAATCGTACATGCGAGAGGCAAAGCGTAGAAGCGGGATTGAGGAGATGGCCAGGGGTCGCAGGTGCGAGAGAATTTCCGCATCTGCGAGCTCGCAGATGCGTTTGAAGTTCCGCAAATGCAGAGAGTGAGCTGGAGGGGCAGTCCGCAGAAGCGGACATTTGTTCGCAGGTGCGGCCATTTGATTACAGAAGCGGACCCAGGTGTGTAAGTCAAGTCCGCACCTGCAATGTCATTTCCGCAGGTGCAGCGTTGCGGGTGCGACTATGGGTCCGCAGGTGCGAGATCGTTGGGCAGGAAAGAGGAAATTTCGATGGTTTGGTCTCATTTTCATTTAGGGACTTTGAGAGCTCGGATTTGGGCGATAATTTAGGAGATTTTCAGAGGAAGCTTTTGGGTAATGATTCTTAACTCATTTATGGTTATATTCCACTAATCTATAGTTGATTTTATCATTTAATTAAGGAATTTGGTTGAGAAATTTGGGGAAAATGGGAGACGTTCTTCACTAAGTTTTTGAGTATTGATTGGGATTTTGAAATTGGATTTGGATAATTAAGGAATTTGGTTGATTGGGCGTTCGTATTTTGTGACTTTGACTCGATTCTGAGACGTGGGCCCGGGTCGACTTTTTAGGATGATTTTCTAACTTTTTTGTTAAAGTCTTGATTTCATTAATTAGATTAGTCTATTATAGTTGTATTTATGATATGTAATTGTTTTTGGCAAGTTTTGGGCCATTCGGAGTCGGATAATCGAGGAAAAAACATTGTTACTGATTGATTAAGCTTGGTTCGAGGTAAGGATCTTACCTAACTTCGTGTGAGGGAACTACCCCTTAGGATTTGAGTCTTCTATGCTAATTGTAGTCCATGTACGCGAGGTAACGAGTGCGTGCTCAGACTTATTTTTGGAAAGTTGGCCTTTTAGGGTTCTTAGGTCCTTGTATTCACTTATTATGTAGTTATATTATGAATACGTCTCTTAATTACTAGTTTCATCTCTACCTACTTTAATTAGAATTAATTGCTTCATGATCTGCCCTTAATTCTTATTTCAGTCATCTGTGACTTAACTGAAATTGTTAACTCTTTTATTGCCATGTTATATTTCCCCTAACTGCTTATCTTTATTTGAAGTTATAATTATCTCTTTTGTAATTGTTCATCCATAATTGAGGCTCTGATTATCTTTCTGCTGCTTATCCCTAATTGAATTTGTTGTATCTCTTTCTTAATTGGCAACCTTAAAAGAAGTTAGATATCCTACATTTTAGTTGACTTGTCCTTATTTGGAATTATTCGCCTTGTGTTAGCTCCCTCGTTGTCGAACTGTACATTATGGACCATTGTTACATAATATTTCCTCTCTTGTTGAGTTGTTCTTATTATGACTAGCATTCTCTATTATGGCCACTCCTTGTGAATTAATTCCTCCGTTCCTTGGAGTTCTGGAATTTCTGAGTTGATTTATTTGTCGTACCCTTGTATTAGCGTTACTGTTGTTGTTGTACTTGTTGTTCTTGCATATTTACTTTAGGACAACGAGGTGGTACCTCAGGAGATCCCCCTGTCTTGCATATCTACTTTTGGGACTACGAGACGGTATCTCGGGAGTGCCCTTTATTGACATCTCTTTGTTATGGGGTTGCACGAGGTTTCTGTCGTGCTATTCTTACTATTAATATTTGTACATGCGGCGTGCCAAGGCGGGATATATATATGTGGGTTTCACATGTGGAGGAGACAAGGTGGTAACATTATTATGCATGTGTGGCGAGACAGGCGGGCATTTACTTTACTATTGCACACGTGGCGAGACAAGGTGGGCTATGTTAGGGATTGATTTGTGATGATTTATGATAGCCTGAAGGCATTCTTGTTGTTGATATTTGTGTAGTGGTACACTTACCTGTGTGAGTTTTATCTTGTAAAAGTTATGAGAAAATAATCTACGTGTTGTCTGTTCTTTCCCTTATGCTCACTAGCTGGTATGAACTATGTTAGGATACTTGCACAAGCATACACGTAGTTAAGCACGTAAATGTCGTATTGTTGAGTTGTTACTTGTCCTTTCTTTATCTACGATTATCGAACTTAGGCTATGTTTTCGTTCATTCTTCTATGTCATTATTATGGTGTTCCGCTTATAGTTGTTGTTTTCCTTCCTTATTACAATTACCGTATTAATTGCCAGTTCGCATAGTCTTTATGTAGATATCATACTCTGTTGTTTCTATACTTATACTTGGTCAGGTTATTTAGTCCAGTAGGTGTCTTGACTGTTCCTCATCACAACTCCACTGAGGTTAGTCTAGATACTTGATGAGTACCGCCGTGGTGTACTCATACTACTCTTCTGCACATTATTTGTGCAGATTCAGGTATTTCGAAGTCAGTTAATCATTAACTAGATGTGCGGATTGTTGTTGTGGACCACATGACCATGATAGTAAAGTATCATGATAGTAAAGTGTACAATATACCATATGACCATGATAGTAAAGTATATTCTAGTATGTTAAAAGTAATTAGTATTTAAGTGAAATGAGATTTAGAAATTAATTATGTGTTTAATTAATTATATGGAAAATTAGTTAAAGTGTTTGGATAATGTTTAGGAGACAACATGTCCTTGTAGGTCCCACAAGGGTGTGACCTTTATTATTATTAGTAAAGGATAAATATTGCTAGTAGTGGAACAAGATAAGGATTTGGTAGAATAAAGGGGTGGGTACGTGTGCAAATTAGGTGAGGTTATGGAATGGGTATCTAATTTTAGTAGGTGACTAGTGTAAGTATATACCCATGTGTCTTTATCTAAATTATCCACACATGGAAGCACCATATATAGATATATAGGAAACAATATTATATAAAAGACATCAAGTTAGTTAGATACTACAAGGAAAAAATATATTTCCATTGCGGAAACAATTCATTTGAAAATAACTCCATTGTTGGTGGCAACAATATTGATCATGTTGGGAATAATTCTTTGGGGAGGGACCAAGCATTGGCAGCAAGTATATTTCCATAATTATATAGCAACTTTACTTCCCAAATTAATCTGAAGAACTCCAAAGAGATTTCTAGTGTTTGTTTGATTTGTACAAGCTCAGGGTAGAGTGGGCCGGTTCCAGATTATATAAGGTCAAGACGCTAATCAAGTTGCGGAATAGGGGTGCTATAAAGTTTAACGAGGTATGTTAAAGCTATTCCTTCTTTCATTTTGGCATGATCCACACGATATAAACGAAACGAGCAAACGCACCATTTTCGTAAATGCCTCTATTCATAGAAGCACTAGTGGTGCCTATGTTCTTGATTCCCCATGTGTCTGATGTTACACCCTATATTTTCGTACGTAAAAGTATGTCGCGAGCAAACTAATGTAGGACCAAAAATAAGATCATCTTGGAAAATATATAAAGTAAGTTAATCATATTACCTCAGAGGTTACAAATATTGAAGATCATGAACAACAAGTACAAAAAGGGTTGAAAGGTTCGGAAGCTAAAGGAATTGAAGAAAATAATATTTTGTCGAAAGTCGACAAGTTGCGAATGTTATAACATGTACTTTTGGGGTGAGACTAAGGTGCTTAACATAATGAGGAGGTTATGTTATGAGTTATCTTAGTCGTATGATAGTCGTATGTTATGTTTTGAAGTCAAGCGAGTTGTGGAACATTCGATGAAAGTCATCACAAGTTACGTTCATAAGTTTTACTGAAACTTTGGGTCAAATGTAACTGCGATTGTCTCCTAATATACTTAGAGTTATGGGGTGTTCCACCTATCAAATTAAAGATCTATGAGTCTGTTTTCTAACGCATTAAACCGTTTGTCAATACGATATCAGAGTAGAGAGATATGGGCATTTTGTGAGACTACGCAGACTGTTAGGTGACAAGTAGGTGTGTCACCTACTTGCTTAAATGAGAGTCCGAAAATGGGCCAGTTAGGGTCGTCCAAAAAGGCATTTTAAAGGCCTATTTCCTTCAGATATTAGATTGATAATAGGTCATAATAACCAGACATAAGCTCTGCAAAAATCCTCCCAAGAAATTGCCCACAAACCCCAATTGATTTACTCTCCCTTTCAAGTTCTAATTGGAGGTAAAATCCAGAGCTTGAAGAACCAAGCTAGGAGCTGAGCTATCCAAAAAATAAGGTAAGTTTACTGCTCTCTTTCATCCATTTTTTTCTACTGTAAATGTATGGTAAGTCATTCTATATTTGTAAGAACTCAAGGGACTATGATCGGAAGCCGTGAGTACGAGTTATTCAGTTCTAGCGGACTATTTTGGGGACTATTTTGTGTTCCTGTTGGGCTGTGTGTTTTACTACTGTTTTTTGGTGTTTTGGAGGAGGAAGAGTGTGGAGAAATACCACATAAATTCAGGGTTGTGGGGTGGTCATTCGTCGTAACATTTTCGGGCTGTTTGACACTACTACGGTGGTCGTTTTGTGTATGAAGAGATTAGGGTGTGTTGGACTATTTTGTAATATTTTGTGGTGTATATAAGGTTGGAAAATAATGTATATATGTTGTTATTTTTGTGCTCTTGTGTCGTTGGTGTTATCTTGAATTTGGAAGAAGTAAGGAGTATAGGGGAGATCTTACCCATTTTAATACAAAATAAGCTTGTCGTTCATTGTGCGATAGTTGTACCTTTCATAACTTAATGATAGTATTATTATCGTTGTTGTTTATTAAGGTGCGAAGTGGCGAGTTCAACTTGGTGATTGGAAATATTGTGATAAGGTATGTTAAGGCTAATCCCTTCCTTCATTTTGGCATGATCTCGTAACTGCATGTGTTTGATAACGAGGCATAAAGAGAAGTTCATACTCCCAAATTTATATACATTATCCTAGTCTCATAAGTTACAGTATTCTTCCTTATTGGAACTTTATATTCAATTGAGTATTGTCTTCTTCCAGTCAAGAGAGAAGAGGATATATATATATATACACACCATCGAGCTATAATCGGTGGGCAGTCCAGCGCCTATGAGCTAGCCCAGGATGACCGAGATACAGAGCCTAGTATGGCCGAGCATCTATGCGCGAGCCTACTACGGACGAGCAGTTACACGTACCGAGCCTTATAGGGCCGCACATTTATTTTACTTACTATATTGAAGGAGTTGAATCAGTATCATCAGGTAAGTATATCTCCAGATCATCTTTGACTCCCAGTTACTTTCAATTATTATATTTTTAGTTCAGCTTTCAGTTATGTTATTGCCTTACATACTCGGTACATTATTTCGTACTGACGTCCCTTTTCTGGGGACGCTGCATTTCATGCGTGCAGGTTCATATAGACAGGCGGGTAGACCTCCTCAGTAGGTTTTTCCCGAGTTCAGCCTAATCGGTAAGATTCACGTCCTTCGAAGTTGTCGGGTCTAGGGTTTTGTGTACATCTTCTGTATGTATGTATGTACGTATGTTATGGGTAGGTCGGGGCCCTATTCCGATTAAAATACATCCATCAGTAGAGGCTTGTAGACATATCCTGTCAATTAGTGTAGTATGTTGGGTTTGTAGGCCTAGTATGTATATTTTGTTGGTTTGTCAGTTGTAGTAGTTATGACGGCCTTGTCGGCCCAGCTTTATATTGATGTTTAGTCAGTGCTAGTTTTCGTTCAGTTTTATATTTTTCTTCGTAGATTGTCTTGCAATGTGGCCACATGCCCAAATTATGACATTATATGTTCAGAGTCCCTTAGTCGCAAGTTGGTATGCTAGGTTAGGTGAGGCATCGGGTACCTGTCTCGCCCCTCAGGTTCAGGGCGTGACATTATTATTATATCTTCTGCTCATAGGTCTCAGAAAAGTATGTAGTTGATAAAGTTTATCCGAAGGCATATTGATCTTATGACATTTCGAGAAATCTTATTAACTTACTTCTTATGCATTTCATTCATTTATACATGTACATTGACCCATGACTAGATGGCGTTATATACGCATATATTATATGTATATGGGTATTGGGAAAAGGTTATGGCGTTATATCCGCACCACCACCTGATCAGCTAGTATACGTTGATGAATTTTCCCACAGTGGCCTAGATGATACGATAGGATACCCTCAGAGGCTTGATGATGTTATATACGTATATACCTATGCACGATATGACATTTATACGCATAGCATGACATTGTAAATGTTTCATTATTCACAGAGCTATTTAGACCTAGAAGTTGAGTCTTTTCTTCCATGTTTCTTTCATGTTTACTATATACTGCTTCCATGCCTTACATACTCAGTACTTTATTTGTACTGACATCCATTTTTCCTGGGGATGATGTGTTTCATGCCCGCAAGTTCCGATAGACAAGTTGAGAGTCCTCCAAGTAGGCTATCAACTTGGCGGAAGGTGTTGGTGCACTCTATTTGCTCCGGAGTTGCCTATTTGGTCAGTATGATTGGGACATATATTAATTGGTATGGCGGGGCCCTATCTCGACCTTTATGATATTTATGTACTCTTAAAGGCTTGTAGACAGATGTCAGGTAAATTGATACTTGTCGGCCTATGTTCTGAGTGTACAAATGATCATATCGGCCTTATAGGCCCGTATGTCACATGTATAAGTTTCTATTCATGTTAGATCATCCTATGTCGAGTATTCCCTCATGTATTATTCGGGTTATTTCATGACAACCTTTCCGGTTCATTTACCTATGATAGTATGCCATAAAAGATACGTTACGTTGGTACTTGGTTGAGTAAGGCACCGGGTGCCCGTCGCAACCCATTGGTTTGGGTCGTGACAACTTGGTGGGTGTAGGCATGAGTTGTTGCATCTGGTTGAGGATGATACCATGGGTTGATGTGGGAATCGAGTCTTTTGGAAATGATTGAATGGTGAGAAATTTGGTTCTAAAGTTTGCAGTGTGGGTGGAAGGAATAATATTAAGTTGAGATAGTGTTGTCGGACCTATGTGGATTGGGGTGATGTGGAGTCACCCGTGAGTATGTATGATGAGTACATTCAGTGATTTGATAACCTCCGAGTGGAACTGGGCACGTTCGAGGACGAACGTTTGTTTAAGAGGGAGAGAATGTAATGACCCGATCGGTCGTTTTGGAAATTAGCGCTCCGTTCAGTGGCTTATGGTCTCAAGAAGCTTCATAATGTGTATTATGACCTCTGTGTGTGGTCGAGATTGGTTTCCAGATGATTCGGGATTTAATTGAAAGAACAATTCTAATTTTTGAAGCTTAAATGAAAAGAGTTGACCGGAGTTTCACCTTTAAGAAACCGATTCTGGAATGGAATTTTTATGATTTTAATAGATTTTTATGATGATTTTGGAATTAGGCATGTATTCGGATATGGATTTGGAGGTCCGTAGGGTAATTTGAAGCATTTCGGCAAAAATTGGAAACCTGAAGTTTTGGAAGGTTGAGAGGTTTGACCGAGAGTTGACCTTGGTGATATTGGAGTCGGGATGCAAATCCGAGAGTTTATTAGCTCCGTTAAGTCATTTGGGACTAGCATGCAAAATTTGACGTCATCCCGGGTTGATTTGACATGTTTCGGCACGAGTTTTGGAAGCTGGAAGATTTGAAAGTTCATAAGTTCGATTTGTGGTGCGATTCGTAGTTTCGATGTTGTTTGATGTGATTTGACGCCTCGAGTAGGTCCGCGTTATGTTATGGAACTTGTTGGTATGCTTGTACGGGGTCCCGGGGGGCCCGGGTGTGTTTCGGACGAGCTTTATATCATTTTCCTGTTTTGGGACAGGTCTGGTTCTGGTGCTTCACACATGTGACATTTTGGAGCGCAGGTGCGGCTCCGCTTCTGCGTGAGCCTGTCTGCTTCTGTGATTATAGTGGCATGGGAGGGAGGGAGCTTCTGCATAGATTGACACGCAGGTGCGGTGGCCGCTTTTGCGGCCCAGCAATCGCATATGCAGAGTTGTTCGCTCATGCGGTTCTTTTGGTGCTTCTACGATATCGCTGGTACGACTGTATTTGCCGTAGATGTGAATCCTGGCCTGGTAAGTTGAGTTCGCAGATGGAAACTTTTACTCACTAATGTGAGAGCGCAAATGCGCTTCCTTGTCTGCAAATGCGGAAGTTCTGGGCAAAATCATATAAGTCGAGGTTTTGGCCATTTGCTTCATATTTTGAGTTGTAGACCTCGGATTTGGGAGATTTTCCATGGGTTTTTCAAGCAACTCATTGGGGTAAGTATTCTCTACCCGAATCTTGTTATATTTCATGAATCCATTGCTATTGTTATCATTTAATTAGTGAAATAAGTTGGAAAGTTGGGGAAAATTTGTAGAAATCTTTCCAAAATGTAAAATGATGATTTGAAGGATGAATTGATGTCGGAAACTGATAATTTTGGTATGGTTAAACTTGTTATCGAATGAGTGTTCGGATTTTATAATTGTGGTCGGGTTCCGAGGTGCGGGCCTGGGGTTTGACTTTTGGGTTGACTTTTAGTTCTTGTTAAAGATTGAAACTTTATTATCCGGAATTGTTTTCTTTAAGTTTTATTTATGAATTGAAGTTATTTTGGTTAGATTTGAGCCGTCTGGAGGGTGTCTCACTCGAAAAGGTCAGTTTAGAGTAACAGTCTAGCTTCCTTGAGGTAAGTATCTTGTCTAACTTTATGTGGGGGAACTACCCCTTAGGATTTAAGTCTTTGTGCTAATTGTGTCATGTGAAGGCCGAGTACGCGAGGTGACGAGTACGCGAGGTGACGAGTACGTGCTCAGACTTATTTGTGAAAAATTGACCGTCTAGTGCTCTTAGGTTCTTATGTCCATCAAATATGAAGTTGGTTTGTCATGTTAAATTCCTCATTTACTAAACTCACCCTTACATATCTAAATTGGAATTAACTGCTTCATGTTCTACCCTTATTGCCGATTAAACTCTTGCGTGCCTTAACTGAAGTTGTTGCCCCCTTTTATCGTCATTCTATCTTTCCGTAATTGCTTAACCTTAATTGAAACCATTATTATCTCTTCCGTAATTGCTTAGCCTTAATTAAAGTTTGTTATCCCTTTCATTGTTGACGTATTCTTATATGGGGTCATTAATTCATATTATCTCTCTTGTTGTCGCATGGCACTTTCGTGGAATCATTGTTACACATTACCTCTCCCTTGTTGAACTATTTTTGATGAGACTATTATTTCCCTGTTGTGTCTTTCTTTGTGAGTTTGTTCTTCTATTTCTTTGTGTTTTGAAGTTTTTGTATTGATTTACTTGTCGTATTCTCGTGTTATTGTTATTGTTGATGTTGTATTCGATGTTGTTGAGCGGAGGTCTATACGTGGTTGTGATATTGCAATTATTTTGAGGAAATGTTGTGGCATGTGGATACATATTGTGAAAGTCATTTATTTGAGTTGTTATGTTTTTGGCATGCATGTTTTGTTGAGAAAATTATTTATGTGTTTGTACGAGGTTTCTGTTGTGCGGTTGTTATTGTGTTGTACGAGGTTTTTATCATGCGGTTGTTATTGTGTTACACGAGGTTTTTGTCGTGCGGTTGTTATTGTATTGCACGAGATTTCTGTCGTGCGGTTGTTATTGTGTTGCACGAGGTTTTTGTCGTGCTGTTGTTATTGATACGCATGCGATGAGATAAAGTGAGCTTGAAATACGTGGCTAGTAGGGGAACTACTAGAAGCCATGCGGTGTGATAAGGTTGGCTAAAATGCGGGATGCTATTTCGGGAAAATAATTTTCAAAAATAAAATATAAAGGCTCCCGCTGTGATATAAGGAAAGTTGTGATTCATTTACGATTTGAGACTACGAGGCGGTACCTCGGGAGTGCTCTTGTTGTCATTTGTCCTTTTTTGTACACTTGTCTTTGATTGTTATTTTCCTTAGCATGTTATTAATTGTTTTCCTCCGTGTTGCACTATTTGCTCATCTCTGTGTAGCTTATCTTGTTATGTTGGTTGCTGATTCAAACTCCATTCCTGTTTTTGTTACACCGTACGTTTTGTGGTGATCGTTGCTTATGTGTTATTCATTGACTCCACTCTTATTTGTTGACTGGAATTATGGTAGATTATTTTCACATGCATACATGTAATTAAATCACTCATATTGGTTTTGGAAGGTGAATCCTGATGACATTAACCATTATATGTACTCTTATGTTCTTGCCTTATGTGTGAGGAATGTTTTATTGGCATGTGAGTCGTCCGTGCGGTTATGAGTTGTAATGTGGGCACAAGATGCCAAGTGATTAGGGTTCATGAATTGAGACCCGTGAGCTGTGATTATGAGGTTCGGTACCTCATGGAAATGCTTGAACAGATTTGGTGTGTGAGCAGTTGTTCTCATTGAGTTGTTGCTGGTTTTCCCTTTATTTGGTTTCCTCAGACTTAGACTGTGATTAGTTACTCTACATCATTATTACATGACTGCCTCCTGTTGAATATTGTTGTTACTAGTGTATTATTACAAGTATTGTCTTGTATTCCTTATCCTGCTTAGCTTTATATTAATATTGTTTCTCTGTTAGTTCATCTACACACTTGTTCAGGTTGGTGTTTTGATTGTCCCTCGTCACTACTCCACCAAGGTTAGTCTTGATAATTACTGGGTACCGCTGTGGTGTACTCATACTACACTTCTGCACATTTTTGTGCATATCCAGGTGCCTCGATTGGTGTTGATTATTCGCTGGCTAGTCGAGTTGTGGAGACTCAAAGTAAACCTGTCGTCGCGTTCGTAGGCCTCAGAGTCACCTCCTAATATTTTCATTGTACTATTTAATTCCATCTGAACAATTGTATTTAGGGATTTTCTAGCAAACTCGGTAGAGCTTATGATTTGTACTAGCGGTTTTGGGAATTGTAATTTGTATAAGATTTTTATCTCGTATTTTTCATTTGATGGTAGAACTCTTCTAATTATTTAGTAAGTATTAGGCTTACCTAGTCCTAGGGACTAAGTGTCGTCACGACATCCTACGGAGAAAAATTGGGGTCGTGATATTTTCGTAGCGATTTGACATTTCAAAAGATAATACGGTTATTTAGTTTTAAAATTTAAAATGGTATTCATATTTAATTAATTAAAGTTTTTTAAAAATAATACTCCTATATACTCCCTCCGGTTCACTTTAATTAATTTTTTTTCTTTTTTTTGTGGTCCACAATATTTGATTTTTTCATATATCAAGAAGAAATTAATTTTTTTTTCTTTCAAAGTTGCCCTTAGAGTAAATAATCTAGGAGTATTTGTTATATTTTCAATGAACATATTAACATTAATATGGTCAATTTCAGTGTTAATTAATGCTAAAAGGTGAATTTCTTAATACGTGTGAAAATAACCAAACAATCAATCAAAGTGGAGCGGAGAAAGTATTAATAAGGTGAAATGTGTGGAAAAATGGAAAATCTCACAAAGTCCGATACCCCACTTGTGAGAAACTACAGAGTTTGTTATTGTTGTTGTTGTTATTCTGTACTATCTATAGAAGATTTTTCAGAAACCACTATTGTTTAGTGGTTATTAACTTCCTATATCTACCATTTACATAATTACTTCCTATAGCTACTATTCAGTTGTTACAATAGTGTATTCGCTGTATTCGCGCTGCTGTATTCATGAATACAGCAACAAAAAGCGCCTAAAAATCAGGGTAGTCCAGTTGTACGCGCATGTATTCACATGTATTCGTGCCATGTATTCATGAATACAGTAACAAAAAACGCCTAAAATCAGGGCAGTCAAGTTGTATGCGCATGTATTCACATGTATTCGCGGTACTGTATTCATGAATACAACATGAAAAGGGGCCTAAAATCAGGGCAGTCCAGCTATACGCGAATGTATTCACATGTATTCGCGCCATATATTCATGAATACAGCAGCAAAAAGCGCCTAAAATTAAGGCAGTCTAGCTTTACGCGCATGTATTCACATGTATTCGCACTTCTGTGTTCATGAATACAGCAATAAAAAGTGCCTAAAATCAGGACAATCTATTGTATGCGCATGTATTTACATATATTCACGCCATGTATTCATGAATACAGTAACGGCAATTACTTGAAAAATAAGTATGTCCAATTGTCTAGGAGAGAGGAAAAACAGAAATAGCGTATTTCATGTCTTATTTCATGCCTCAATGGTAGTATATACCACAAATACTTATTTTTCTATAAAATATAAAAGTTAGATATAGAAAATAATATATTAAAATAATTTTGATTTATAATAAATATGGTGTATAAATTTGCTATACGAGGTAAAATTTTTAAAAATATACTCCGTATTATCTAGTCATGAACGTGTCCAAGCCATTCAGATCATGACACGTGGCCCCATTGTTTTAGCATATGCGATCGAATAATTCCCTGAAGACGACTCTGTTAAATTATAAACGTGATGAAATTTAAGAAGCTACTGAGGTTTCGATTGTGATGGTAAATACCACATGTACGGTGTAGTGTTGTTCTTTGTCATTTGTCATAATAGAGAATCACCAAAATAACAAGTGGTTGTGAAGATGCGGAAACTAGGGATGGCAAGCGGGGATGTGGTGTGTGATACGGATGCAGTATGAGTTTTACTTTAATCCGTAAAAATTTAACCGTTTCGCCTCGCATAACAATTTTATCAATATCTACTCATCCCACACACATACCCGCATCTATCCGTCCCGTCCCACCTAGTCCCGTCCCACTTAGTTTCTTCTTCTTCTTCTTCTTCTTCTTCTTCTTCTTCATTTTGTTAGTTTTATTTTTTTTTATCTTTTGATTAAAGTTTTCCAAGTTTTCCATGTCAGTTAAGGATTTAAGGTGGGTGCAACTAAATTTTTTTTTATCTTTTGATTAAAGTTTTTCATGTCAGTTAAGGATTTAAGGTGGGTGCAACTAAATTTTTTTTTTCCTTATTTTTTCGGGCAGTAGGCTGAGAAGAAGAAAATAGTTAATACTAGATTTTAAAGAACTATCACATGCTATACTCATCATGTCTCAATTCCTCTGAATTTTTAGTCTTTCCATTTGAGATGTTTAAAAATATATGACAATACTCTATCATTAACTTCTCAACAAGTAATTCACTATTTCAATTGTAGTGATAAAATGCATAAATTAAAACCCCCAATAACAAAAATGATGAATTTAAAACACTCACAATTAATCAACATATATGATGAGAATTGAGAGGTAATAACTATTAAAATGGTTAACAAAAGAATGTGCTGAAGTTTGCAAGTGATGAAGCAGGAGGAGTGAAGAAGCTGATATTAATACTTACCAAAATAAATAGCTGATATTAATCATAAGCATGCAAATATAATATTGGTATTATATACTACAACACTAAACTGTTGTAAGCATCAAAGCACTTCAATCAAGCCAAAGACATAATTGCGTGATTGCATCATTAGTATATGTTTCTTGCTTAGCCAAACCCGTACCAATACTTACATTAACCCCCAGCCAGCAAGAACCTTTTTTTGTAAGAAAATCAACCCGCCCCGCACTACTTCGCATCTGTACAAGCTCAAATTTGCACGGCCCAGTATTAGTTGAAACCCTCTCTCGCTCCGCTCTTGCATCGCCTCATTACCATCTCTAGCGAAAACGGTTAAATCGTCACAGAAGTAGACGAAATAATTATCTTTGCCCTTTATTAATTATTGGAGTTATTCATGTCTTTGTTGAGAAAGTGAAATATTTACCTTTATTTCAAACCTAGCTAACAGAATCACTTCAAAAAATAAAAAGTTCGTAAATTACCGCCAGATATAAATTTTACTATATAGAACAACTAAACCCACGAAAAGGCTTCTTTTATTTAATTACATAACATAATTTTTTTATGAAGAGGTGTTAAGTGATAACTCTTGAATGAATTATATAATGTAATTTTCCCTTGAATGAGTTATATAATGTAATTTTTGGGAGAAGAATTGGTAGGATTTATCTATTACTTTTGTATCAGTCAGCGTGCATAACTTCAAATATTAACATAGGGCAAGAGTGTAGCATTCCATATCGTTCAATGATAATTATGACACGTTGCCGGCCGTCTATGGTTGTGATATTTGTCGAGACCAATAATTTGTTGTGCCCAAATTTTTGGCAGTGTATGAGACCTCAACTTCATAAACAAAATATCACACGTGTTACACCAAATCTTTCTTTCACCTTTTTGCTAAATTTGTAAACAAAAATAACTCAAAAAAAAAAAAAGATGAACTATCTGTCTCTTGATATTGTAAAACTCTTACTCCACAAAATATCAATAATTTGTAAAATTTCATGTCTACTGAATTTAGTTTTCGAAACTCTAGTCCTTGAGTATTGAAAAATGTTAATTTAATCCTTGTAATATATGAAAATACTCATTTGACCTTCAATTAATTAAAAATGTGTAACTCTTTTACCTATATGCTTGTGAATATTCACAAATTTGTTGAATTCTTAATCGTTACACCATTTAGTTAGCCATGTGATATTTTAATTTTGTATTATTATTACTCCATACGTCAGGGTAATATAATTAAAAAATAATTTAATATAACATGTTTTCGATAAAATAGACTATAAGAAAATATTTTAGTTAATTGATTGTGAAAATATATTTAGTATAAAATTACAAGGATCAGAAATGGGAATTTCATAACTGGGGAACCGAAGTGTTATTTCCTCTCATTTATTAGTTTTTATTAGTCTTAACGTACGCGCGTTGCGCGTGTATTCTTTCTATTGAAAATAAAAAATTTTAAAATAACATAAATAATATTTAAATTAAATATCTATTTAAAGTATAAAGTATTTAATAAAAATTACAAGTTCTAAAATCGTATTTGATTTTAAAGTCATGCTATAATTTTAGGATTTCCTACATAATTTATTTTATTAAATTGTTTTTAGAAAATTGGTTTACCGTGGTATTGTCCAAATTATCTTTAGGAATAACAGATTTCTTTTAATAGTTTAAGGTTATGGTTTAGGTCTCTTAGCGTTTTGATATTTTAAATTTTGGTATATGCTTATATTTTTATTTCTTTTTGAGAAATGGTATATGTTAATACATTGAACATAAATGATCTTCTATTTAATTATGAAAATAAAAGGTTCTATCAAATATATCTCAAACTCTTTTTTATTTATTCGGAAAATAAATCGCAAACATGCTACGTGAGTTTTAGTAGAAGTATATGAATAACTTTTGAACACCGTTGTTGCTAACACAATAGAATTAAAATTATGTTTCTTTGGTAAAATAAGAGAATGATTTATATAAGGTAATATTTTACCATTATAAGGTCCTAAATATTAGGATAATTTAAATAAGGAAATATTTAATAAGTAAAATTTTAGTTGATTTAGAAGTCCTAAATATTTGGAAACATTATTAAATTACAATTTTATCCAATATAAAATCTATTTTAAAGGGTAAAAAAAGGCTAACGATATTTCATTAAGGGCCTTCGTGCTTTTAATATAGTATAGATTAAGGATGTCAAATGAACGAGTTAGGCTAATTATGGGCAGGTCAAAATAGACTGAGTTAATAAATGGACGGATTAATGATCCGTCCAAAAGTTACTTGGAGTTAGATGAACAGCTCCATGACCGGGCCAACCTTAAATGGATTGAATGAATTTAGGTTCCAATTGTCACCCCTAGATTTTTTAATATATGTCGTAGTAGCACCACGTGACAATCTAACGCCAAAACATTATTGAATAGTTATCATGAGAATAGATGGTAAGGCTGAATAATGAATTTTTTAAAAGAGGAACTTACAAAGAATACAACTTATTTAAATAAGTTACAACTGCTTTTAGAAAATTATATTAAATATAATTTATTTTAAAATCTACAACTTTTCATATTCCTAATATATCTCTTGAGCTTCTCTCACCTATAATGCATCCTAATATATATCTCATGAGATTCTCTCTCACCTAAAACATATCTATCAGTATTAAATATTTTACTAATTTCTCAATTAAAAAGTTCGAGTATATCCCAATATTCTACCCCCGTCCTCCTCCCCCTCCCCCTCCCCTTTTACATATATAAGTCATCACCTAATGCGTAGAAAATAATATGTCACCCCTGTCCTCCCTCCACCCTCCTACAAAATGTTGATACCCTTCTTCATACTCCTTTTTACTAGTATATTTCTTAATCACCCAATTTGACGTCTCCTTACAACAATCACTATATATCATATAGTAACAATATATTATATCTTATATATTATATATAGGATATTATATACTTATATATGTGTATACAATATTATATAAATTAAAGGAAGACGATAATAAAATTGTTCGCTATTGGATTTTAAAGTGTTAATTAATATTTGTATATATATATATATTCCATATTGTATATTATATACTATATAATGTATAATTGTCAAACCTAATAACTCATCATACATCTTGAAGATTGATTTTCTCTAATTAAAATGATGTTGCGAAAATGGTGATGAAATTGAAAGAATAAAAGAATCCCAAGATGGAGAACCTATTTTAATGGAGGATGGAGTGAGTTTTTATGGAGCATTTATATTAATAATCTATAATTAACAAAATTGAGAATTTCAAGGGAATAATTATGGATACGTTTCGCAATCTGATACCCTTTTTATAGGAACGCCACAGTATTTTAGGGTACATTTTTTATACATTGATCATGTTATGTTGTAGAATATGTTATTATTTTAAAAGTTGTAGATTATAGAATTTCTTATAAATCCATAAGTAAAGATGATTTTTTTTTAAAACGGGTCAAATATAAATAAGAATCATATTATTTATTTAGAAAATAAATAACCAATAAATTACTAATAAGTTTAACTTTTAAATTTGTAAGACATCAAATTGGGGTTTCTCAAGTTTGGAGGACTAGAAATTCTCCCAAAAGTGATCATATTCAAAAAGTCATGTGTACCATATTATCCGTCGATTAATCCGTTTTTTATCTTTATTATGAATCGAATCGGATAATTTATCCATTTTTTCGTTACTCGATTTTTATCCGTCTCATATCCGACCAAACCTATCCCTTTGCCGCTCAATGCCGTACTATCTATTCTCATGATAACTATTCAATAATTGTTTTGGCATTAGATTGTCACGTGGTGCTACTAGTAGATAACTAGAATACAAAGTACAATAATTATTTCGTGCTGCAAGCACAAAACCTAATCAGTAAAGTAAAGGTACCTAATAAAGGAGAAAAAGTTATAGAACCGAGTCACCACTTCTCATTTGCACGTAAATGGATTTATTTAATTGTACTGTATTCGTCCACCAACCGCTTTGTCTTGACGTGATTTTATGTATAAAGAAATTAAAATTAAACCAGTTAATGCAATTTCTTAAATATTTTAATCTAACTACTTAAGTTAGTTTTGAAAATATTAAATTAAATTAAATCAAATTAAACAAAAGAAAGCACAAATTTTGCCGTACGTTCTTTTATTAATTTATCAGTTTTTTTTTCGATTTTAATATGCAATCATATAAACCTAATTAGTTGATTCTTATTTTTCTTCTGGTTCAATGAAGAGACCACTGCCGTAAAAAAAGAGAACATGACAAAGTTTATCACCAAAAATTAATTGAGTTGCTTAGGATTAATTGAATGGAGGTAATGTCTAACATAAAAAGTGCAAACAATAATCCCAATATATATATATATATATATATATATATATTTAAATGACATCCTCTTTGGCCTCAAAATTTTGTTCTTGTCAATCCCCATCCTTGGATCAAAATGAGGATTTTTATCAGGATCAACATCAAGTTCAGGTTTGAGAATTTGGAAGCTTTCTTTTTTCTGCTTGTTGATATTCACCTGCACAAACAACCCAAAGTCACCACAAGCAATTTTAATAAATACTGAAACATGAAAAAAAGATGGCATGAACACATATAATCCGTACCTTAAGGGTGCTAGATGGCTTAGGCACATTAACCACATTTCCCTGTTCATCGATTTCCCTGCCTAATGCATCCAAACGAAGAACAGGGGCTCTAGCGGGTTTTGGCTGAATGGTAACCTCTGGAGGCATTTGCCCAGGAAACATGTTAATGAGGGGGGGAAACTCCGGGTCCTGCCGGAATCCCATCTTAGCAAAAAGCTCATGTGCACGCTTCACTTTATCGTAGTTCTGTGCTGTGACTGTGAGCCCCACGACCTGAGGTAAGCCACTGGGTGGCGTATTTGCAGAAGCCACAGTAGCTATAGTCGATGTGCTAGGTGCTGAACTTGGAGTGGGTAATATCCCTGAATTTGAAGATGCAACCGGTGGGGGCAATATCCCCGCATCTGTTGAAGCGGTATAAAGGCTATCCTTGCGACCAATCTGTGAACTTCCCTCTCTCGTAAAGTCGGCACCCTTGTTTAGCTACATAATTAAAATGAAGGCACATAAATAGTAGTTTAATACCTTTGGCACAAAACAAAGAAGAAAGCTCTTTCCGTTCAACCTAAGAGGAAAAGAAAAAACAAAAGCGTGTTCTCTTTAGAGCTCTTCTGTATACGGCTAATAATGCAGTGCTTCTCTAACTTAAAGAAACAGATAGGAACAGGGAGCCAAAGGAGAAGGAGAATAGAGTTGCAAACTGTAGAAATACGGCGGGTTTTAGGTGCAAAAACTTACCAAAGGAATTTTCTTAAGCTTTGCTGCCAGCTCCTTCTGCCTTTGTATGAGAGCCTTTGCATTTCCTTTGGCATCAAGGGATAAGGTGGCACTCTTGCCAGCATCAGAAGCTGCCCCATCTGTACTAGATTTCCCAGGAACCGCATGAGATCTGTTAATATTAACTCCCTTATTTTCATTTGTTGTAGAAATTGAAGATACCTTGGTAACAGGAGGATCAATACGAGTCAAAGATTTATCTGGGGAGGTCCTTGATGCTGCATTGTATGGTCCCATTGTCACACCCTGCAAATAAGGAAGTCCAATGCATAAAT